>JAOVVB010000029.1:1392475-1427335 GCA_028570985.1 Heterobranchus longifilis | reverse complement strand
ACACACACCTATGAAGTACTTGTGTAAGGATCTAAACCCCACAAAAAAACACACAAAAAAAAAACAAAGATTCGTGTGTATTGATCAAAAGGAGATAAAAGCTGAGTGGGTAGCTTACATAATTATCAGAAGGCTCTTTCTGAGTCATGTCATGGCAGCTGTGCTTCTCTGTAGGTCAAATGATGATTCACATGTTAATTTTTTCTTATCTTAAAAAGAGAGCCTTATTGAGAATGCACAAAGAGCTATATTTTACTTATCTAAGCTTGCTTCATCGTACTGGTTGTTAATTTATCCTTTTTTTCCCCTGTCTCCCTCCTTCCTTCCTAACTAACTGGACTAGAAGGTGAACCATTTTGACGACGGTGTAAGAGCACACGCCTTAATCCCCAACCTGGCCACAGAGGTGAGTGTACCTTGTACTTTTGTGTCTTATTATCATTTCATGGCATGATGAGTTTCAGCATTGACGTGTTTCAAGTGTGATTTAATCTTACTTCACTGATGAACAGCTGTAGACAGACACCTGTGAATCGCAGGTGCTGCAATGTTTCAGCTTCTCTGGGCTTCATGACAGACAAAAGCTGAATTATCTCCAAAGTGCCGCGCAGAGTACTGAAGCTGCATGCCCGCTCAGTTGGCACGGTGTCGGAAAGAGCGAGTGCCGGTGCTGTTTTGATTGGGCTCTAGCAGGCCCTAGTTTAAAGAGCCCCGCGCTCTGTGCTTATTGGAGGACAGAGTGAGCGAGGGAAAGAGGAAGAGCGAAAGAGAGGCGTGAGCGTACCCTGGCCAAAAGAGAACAGCACAAAGCCTCACGCTATTCCTCTTTCATATTTTTCTCTCTCTCTGTCTTTTACTTTCATACATCTTTCTCTCAGACACACACACACACACACACACACACACACACACACAGGGAAGGCGGGGTCACCAAACTTTCCCGGTCATTTTGAGGTAACGGGAGTACAGATGCCTGCGCACGCGCGGTGATAAACACGTGGTAGATTGTTTATGAACTTGAGTAACCTGTAGCATGGCTATTCCAGGCTATGACAGCTCACACCGCGATGTCCCGCTAACATTCAGTCTCACGCTTTCTGTCGCTCTGCTATCATTTTTTGTCCAGAGGCACAGACGTTAGGCAATTTATGAATATTAGGGATACTTGGAAGTTATTTGTCTCCTAGGGCTCTGCTGTTTTAGTGTTTATAACTTAAGCTAAAGGTATTTTTACTGAAGCGGTCATGCAACAGAATGTGTGACTCATCTACAAATCATTTTCTTGAGCGCCACTGAAGAATCACTGGGTTTAAATCTGAGTTGTTTTTTGAACTAACCAACCTTGTTAATGTTTAATATTGAATAATTTCCCTCCTCCCATCTTGGAGGTGACCTCTTAATGTTTGTGAACAGGCTCTGTAATAGTAAAGGCTTATATGGTTTAATAGATAACACTTAAAGTAGAGTACAGAAGTTGTCTCACACATGAAGCCTCTAGTTTCCTAGTGTTGATATACAGTTATTTGTGGCTTTTGATTAAGCCATATGCCCTTTTATCAACCTAGAGTTGTTTATAGGCTTTGCAACTTCCTAATTAATTAAGGTAAAAGAGACTCAAGAACAAATAAGTAACTGCTGTTTATGGTGGCCTTTGTGCATCTTGTTTGCTGTCCCTCCCATTAGGGTTCATGATTTAATCCGAAATGAGTCCAGGGTCCATTTCAATCATACATACAGTACACTTACCGTGAATATGAGTTTCCGACCACATGATAAACAAAAAACATGTTTATAGGAAAAACAAGGAAAGGAAAGCTAGTGAGAAACATGAAGGCTGCAGGTAGCATTAATTCTCAGCACCGTCAGCCTTTAGTCATGAGTTGTTTAGATAGTTGTTCCACTCAGTCAACAGTTCATAAAAATAAACACAGAAGCACGATTCAAGATTAAAATCCCCCTTTAGCCTGGCGTTTACAAGAACGTCAAGGTGTTTGGACTCACATCAACACAAACATACATTCATTCAGAGTGTGAGAAGCGTGTACAATAAAAACAGTGTATTTTCATTAAAACGAAAGATGATGTACCACATTAAAAGAACCCAGTGGAAAGTGTTTCGTAATGCTTTTTTTTCTCTCGTTTGCATGGTGCGGAATCCCCGCGGCATTATGGGAAAGGGTTAACACTGACCTAGTTTCTGTGGCAACAGTGAGTGGTGCATGACATCACGGCTACAATTATAGCACAAGACCGCCTTCGAAGCTGCGGTCATGTGACACAGCAGCGTGTGTGTAGAAAGTAGAGGAAATTTTAAGCATGTGTGTAAAAGATTGTTTAAAGGTAAAGGATCGTACAGGAAGTTGTCAGTTTTCATGTTCAAAAGGCTGTCAAAGGTCCGCGTGCTGTTTCAGGGTCTTATTGTTCGCCTTTCCACAGCCTGACGAATGCTATTTACCTCAGCTATCCGTTAATAAAGCAACCGTAAGCTCTATTTATAATTATTCCTTAGTATTATGCAACACATAATTTATTAAATGACATTAAGAGCAGCCAGTGAAAGTGAAGTTCATTCCTGAGGCTGCCTGGCTGAATCACCGTTCTCTCTCCCTGGCTTTAATTGACTGAACCTGAACATGGATTTATACCAATGTGTGTTGTCTTTATCTCCACCACTGTTGGGAGGCTTGATCCAAATCTGTTTTTTTCTACAGTCACTCTGTCTTACTGTTCTAAGAATTCTTAGAAGTGGCATTTCTTCTGCGATTTTAGGGCCCCCTGCTTCCTGTTTCCACTGTGTGTAAATGCTGTGTTTTTATCTGTGTAAGCACCTTGGTGACTCTGAAAGCAGTATGTCCCATTAGACATGTCGATGTCAATATATTTTTAACAGATATTTATAACAACTTTTGTTTTGCTGTACACAATGATTTACACCATAATAAAATGGTTTTTATCTATAATACTCTATAAAAGAAGTAGCTTTCCTAAAACAGTAACATATGACTGTCATGTGATTCCCACTATTCCAAGACTGAGGTCCAACATGTTATTGTATTGCTGTTTTCTGTAATATGGATTTTAATGACCTGCTTGACAGCTTTGTATAAGAACTGTGCATGCACAGAATGCCAATTCCACATTTCATCATGGATGGGAAAATTTTGGGAAAGGGTATTTTAATTAAAGTATACAACCATGTTCAAATTCCCCCCATGTGGACTATGCCTTTAAAGGGCAGTGGTGGCTCAGGCTCTTGGTTCAGGCCCACCACTATTGATGGCGGTTGTCCTTGTGGTTCCTTGGGCAAGACGCTTAACCCTATGCCCTATACAATCTAGCCACTTTATGCAGTGCCAATAACAAGACTAGTCAGAAAATGGAAGGGTTGTTGTCACAGAAAGGGCATAAAACCTGTGCCAGATCTTGCTGATCAAATGTTCCAGTGTGGTGACTACTAGGATAAAAAGGGACAAAACAATGAAAAGAGAGTAGACTAAGCCTTTCTATCTTTCACTGTCTCTTGTACAGACCCACACTCCCTGCTTTATTGTCCTAAAGAAGTATGTGACTGTCATGCAGTCTCATTTTTTATAACACCAGGACAGATAAGTTACACTGTGCTAGACATCCGGTACATGTTGATCTTTGAGTTTACCTGATACATACAGCAGCAATACCCTGTTCACCCTGATTATCACAGAGACGAAGGGGTGGGCCATTATCACTACCTTCTACATATGGTGCAGACAAACTGCAGAACTCTCAATAACTAGAATTCAATAAAATGAATAAATATTGCACAAGGTGAACCAGTGATTGTGCTTTACTTCAGGTTATAAATTGCATTCATCATACAGTGTTTTATTGTCTTGTTTAGGCCCTAAAGATATTGTGATTGGATGTCTGGGGTTGTTGTGACGTGATGTAGTGCTGTACAAGCAGCACACGCAATACTGCAGTCCACACTGCAACAGGATCCATAAAGAGTTGCTGGCCCTTTAAATGCGGCTACGTCTGCCTCGAACATATGGGGAGCTAATCTTAGCCTGACTCCTGCGAGGAGAAAAGAAAGAAAATCCTGGCACCACGCCACCATTCAGAGCTGGAACAAGATCATTTTCTCTCTCTTTCTCCCCCTCTTTTCTTTATTTGGGAATATTACAATAGTCTACCGCAATGGCGTTGTTTAAGCCATAATGTATCTTTTATTTTCCTGCTCTCATGTATTAACCCTTCTATTTTGTTTTGCAAATTCCCTCTCGGCCTTAGATTTAAATCATCAACAGCCTGTTTCATTTACAAAGCACATCAGTAGCATCAACCAATTCTGCTGCATGTTTGGTCCTTTCAGTAAATCCTTCTTATTTCACTCGCAGCATTATTCCTCATCAAAGTTGTTCTAGTGCTGGTTTATTCTCTGCATTCCCACTCGTGTCCCCTCTTCTCAAATTTCGCCTGTTTTTTTTTTTTTTTGCTCTTTGTACAAAGAGCACTCTCTTTAGCCTTTTATTCTTTGCCTGTTTCCCCCCTTGTGTCCCACCGCCTTAGTGAGAGATGAGAATGGCTCCACCCTTCCCCCATCTTTTTTCTCTTTCTTCATATGAGTGGTAGGAATATATGTGTGTGGAGGGGGGTGCGCGGGCTGAGTGTTGCGTGCCGACTTACACGTGCCAAGCATCAGACAAGGCAAGAAGGCAACACACACAGACAAATGCAGCAGGTTAAAGAAATGGTGCATCAGTGCAAATGTACGTAGAAACAGAAATGATGGGCGGATGGTGTGATGACTATAAATGTACATACAAAAGAATGAGAGAGACAGTGCTAAATAAATGGAAATGGTAGAAAAAGTAAAACAATAAAAAAAGAGATGAGGCAGAAAGAATGAGAGAATTAGAAATATTGTAATTTACATTGGTGTAAAAAGGGTCACTCATGACCTCACTGACTAATCTTTTTGTCCTTCTATAGCCATTTGCCTTTGCCTTACCCAGTGATAATCAACCGCTAAAATTGTTGGATATTATGTTTTGTTTTGTCAGTAGCCATGTGCTGATAATCTGTTATCCCAGACAGAATGTCTACTCTTAATTCACTTCCTCAGTGGTGTTTTGGGTTGTTTGTGTGTGTGTGTGTGTGGGGGGGTGGGGGTACTAGATTTTGAAAAAGACTTACTGGGAAACTTTCCTGATCTGTTCTATTTTTCTACATAGAAGCTTTCAAAAGTCTTTACTAAATAAATACCACTTAACACCTCAATAAAGTAACCACTTTATTCAGTTCAGGGTCGCGCTGATACTAAGGCTATCCCAGGAATACCGAGTACAAGGCATGAGAATTTACTGAAGATAAGATCAGCCAGTCTGTCCCAGGGACCAGTCCACTCCCATATTCACAATTAAGGCTAATCAACATAGCCAATGCTCATAACTACACATGTTTGTGGATTTTTGAGCAAAGCCTTGTGAAGTTTCAAAATGACAGGAGCTTGAGGCCAGCATTAAACTTGGAACCCTGAAGCTATGAGCCTGCAATGTCACCTATAGAACATTCTGTTCCTGAACTTCCTAAAAAAAAATGTAGGTATATCTTGGCCAGCTGAATTTTTTTCAAGGTTTTCTCTAGTGACATTACTACGTAAAGGATTGTGATAGTTACAGAATTTGAGTCGAACCGTCATTACATTCATGGTGTATCTCCTGTACAACACTAAAGAAGTAAACGAAGGATGGTAAAAAAGTGTTGGCTGATTAAAATTTGTGGAAGGTATCATAAATATCGACAGAACCTACGTTAATTCTATTGGAAGTTCTAATTTGTTGAATCAAATGCCTTGGAACTAGTTCCAAACACCAGTTTATTAGTTTATTGTTAAAAAGAGTGAAAATCTGCCAGTGACTCACTAAAGCATGGATTACCAATCTGTATTAAATAATAAATTACATTTATGAGAATCAAATGCTGTTATATTTGTTGAGATATTAGTAATGTGTGTTTGTGTGAGAGGGACTTTGTGTTTGTATGAGTGTAGGTTGGCCTGGGGGGTGGATGTCAGGGTTTGCTGTGTAAGTATGTGTGTGTTTGTGTGTGTGGGAGAGATGGAGAGATGAGTGAGGTTGATGACTCAGGCATGACTGTTTAACTGAAAGAGAAAGGCAGATCGTCTTTAAGCTCACATTCATCATCGTGCTTCAGAGAAGTGACTGGACAACTTAGAATGCTACTACTTAAAGAAGGTCAGTCACTTTTAGATCATAAAAACACCTGTACTGTAGCTAGGGCTCTTCAGTAGATCAGGGTTGGAGATGTTTATATGATAGGAATATTGGTGTGGGAGAAAGAAAGAAATAAGAAATGGGAATGTTGTGGATTTAGATTCTCCTAAAATGGTCAGAGATAACTTCCAAAAATGTGCACTGATCTTCATCTCGGTCTTAATAATAAACAAAGAAAGTCTATTTAATTAAGAACATGCATAACATTTCCAAATATAGTACTGAACAATTGTTAAATCAGCACAACTTAAGGTCATTAATGAAAAAAATATGTAAACTCTTAAATGCACTGACTTGAAGACATTTTCTTAAGGGATAACATAAGCTGAATGTAAAACGTTTTGTAGAAAGTTTTTACTAAGCACTAAAATTGTTTCAAATCAGTATTTTTTGGAGATGCTTGGAGATACATGTCTGAACTTCTTAACCACTGTTATTTAAGGTAAATAAAAATTATGCTTGAACTTTGAACTATAGCATAAAGATTTTTCAGTAAACACAAAACCCTGATTACTTTGTAATTAGGTTAGTCTTGTCATGTTGGCACATAATATGCAGCAAGTTTAAATAATAATGTCTACAAATATGTAGATCACCAGCAGGTACCCATAGGTAGGATTTGCCCTCAGCAGTCAGAGGGTTGATGGCACTAGTCTCATACAACTTTTATCGGTACTGTCATACCCCACATTAATGGTCTGTTTTAGTATGAAAAAGCTATGTAAAAACTAACTTAGCAAGAGAATGAATTGTAGCCTACTCAGGCAATTTATTGATCAGCAAGTTAATCGTGTTTATCGTATATATATTGCATTTTATTGCGTGTGCACTGAAGCATATTGTAAACGTTTTTAAATGTTTTGCATTGTATTGTACAAATTTCTACAATTGTACAATTTAAGACTAACTGGTCCTTAACAAAGACGTTTGCGTTCAAATGTAACCAATAATGTTGGTAATGCTATAAGACAAGCAGATGGAGGCTAACAAATTTTACACTTCTTGACATTAAACACACAAGCAATGACCATAGATCCCATATGGATTATTTTACGTATTCTACTGACCATCATGCACTATTAGGTAATGGCTTAAATATACTGATTATAAATCACCCACACACACACACACACACACACACACACACACACACACGTTTTAAAGCTATTAGCCAGAAAATCACACTATAATGACAATTACATGGAGGTGGGAGCCAATGAAGGCAAAGCAAAGTGAATCAGGATTTTAACATGTTATTTTAAGATTGAACCATAAATGATAAAATTTTAGGAATTTGCATCATCGCAGTGGTCTTACTGCTGTTTGACATCCATCTGAAATACACAAGCATGTCAAAATACTATGTTTAATGGTAATGAAAAGAAAAGCTGCCTTATAAACTAAAGGGCATGTATATGTGGAGATTTAAAGTAACTGCCCTTCAGTGAAGAACATATTTAAGAATTATGAGATGTGAACTCAAGTGCTATACAGTGGTAGTTGCTACACCACAGATCTGCTATGAATTCTAGATATTGTAAAAATTTTTCATTTCTAGCGCTCTTTATCAAAGGTTTACGCAGTGGCGGCTGGTCAATAAGGGGCGCAGGGGCTCCGCCTCCTTAAAGTTAGGCACTGTGCGCCTTGAACCTTCCCACTTTTATTATTAGCGAATCAGTATTGTTTTTAAATATTTGGGCTCATGTGATTGGACCATTCTCAACGAGTTATTAACGGTCAGCAGATTGTTAGTTAATGTATTGAATAGTGATTGACGTGGAAGGCAGATAAATATAAGAGGAAATTCTGTAATTTCTTTGCTAAAATACCCCTTCGCTTTTCCAGCACTTCCTATGGTAAGCGGAGCTGGCTGACTGGATGCGATGTGAGTCATGCCTTCATTTTATACTAGTAGTAATGGTGCTTATTCACCTGATAAATAGCTATTTACAGGTGATTATTAAAAGTTTAATTTTGTTTGCGCCCCTCCAAAAATTTTTTTCGCACTAGCCGCCATTGGGTTTACGTCAAATGAAACTAGGCTATGAACTGGATTTGACTGTATATTTTAAGTATAGTCTTTTAAAAATGGCCCAAATTTGTATGACTGCACATATGTATTTGGCTGCATGTGAATACATTTAAGTATAAAGTCTCAGTTTCACATCCTCAATGATGTAACATAACGGTGTCTTTTGTGGCTAGATTGTTGCCGTCTTGATTTAAAGGGAAATTCTCTCGTTCATGCATGTAAACCTTATTTTTTGACTTGTTGACAACATTCTGTAGTTCAGGTAAAATTTCTAGGTAAGATGTGTTGATTTAGACCTTATCCTTTTTCTGTGGGCATTAAAAAGTAAAGCCAAACATTTTAACTGTTGGTAACTACACAGTCTTAAATAGTGATGTAAACCTTTTATCAAATAGGCAATTCCATTCTGAAATTGTGCCTTAAACAGTTTAGATAGATAATTTCAGTGTTATCACTTGGTTTAACTTCACCCATGCTTATGCAAATCTATTAAGTGGCACAGTGCCACTTGTTTAGAGGAAACGGCAAATGTCACTTCTAAGTTTCTTTTTTCTTTTTCATTTTTGGAGGAAGTGACAGGACTTTCTGTGTTCTGTTGACACAGAGGACATTTTGTTCCATAGACTATAGGGTATTTTGTTCCATAGACTCTAGGATATATATATATCTTATATCCTTTTAAATGCATCCACCAATATTAGCCCATAATCACTGATTATTCTGGAGGTTTCGCTTGTCTTATTTGACAGACTCAGCAAGTTAAGACAGTTATACATAAATGCTTGTATTTATGTCAGTGTGCTTGATAGAAAAATGCCATCTACCCAAGCTTGTTTATAATGCTTTTACTATTTACACATATATTTGTCTGGAAAAATGTCTGATCTTTTAAATGAAGCATTTGATAATCTGACAAATCAATGGTTTTGTAAAAAAACTATTTTAAACTGATGGAGAAATCAGAAAATGCATTTAGCTTAAAAGCTTTGGGTTATAACTGTGTGACAGAACAGGGGGGTCCGTTCTTTTTTTAGTGTGATAGTCATAATGTATGATACCTTGGCCTTAAACAACATATAGAACCACTGGGCCTTAGGCTCTTTTCTCACTGTAAAGCTATTGTCCCATATGTAAACCTTATCTTGTTAAACTGTATATGGTCTGGTAATTCTATAGCCACAGGTCCTGATATCTTATGCTGTTACTGAAGTAACAGGTGATACTATGTGATACTGTGTTAATGTTTAGTGGATTATATGCTGTGCAACTTCCTTTAACAGGTGGCCTTGGATTTGGTGTATTTAGTTTGGCTACAACTGGGGAGGTTTGTTGAAATACTCACTTATTGAGATTATTGGTTGGAGTATTTCATTGCATGTGGTTAATGTATTGCATTGGTAGACTGTGTTAAAATACGTAATTGCATTCTGTTATGGTTTTGGGTTTACAACTTTTGGGTTATGTTCCACTAAAATGTCAGATTGTGTTTGGCTAGGACACTTGATTGAAGCATTGTGTTGGGAGTACTGACTCAGTATTGAAGGATAGGGTTGAATCACTAAATACTGTATATATGAGTATGGGATGAGGACCTTTAAACTTTGCATACTTTCTAACCACAAGCTTCAGAAAGAAAAACACTGCAATCTGGTTCTTCACACTCCTTTTTCATGTACTCATTACTTTTTGTGGCCTTTGTGACAGTGAATATCAGATGTATCTGCAAAGACCCAGTTAATGAATGACAAAGTATTTGTGGCCATTCCGTCATGTACTACAGGATGAAATCTTGTTTGAATGCGAAGTATAATTATACTTTCCTGTTATTTGTGAGCAGTCTTCTACCTTGGCTTAGCTGCTAGCTGCAGAAACCCACTTGTAAAAGAAGTGCTATGTCACTCAAGGAGAGATTAAAAGGGCAAAGGATCAAATAATCATACTGGTGGGTGAGTGAATGAATGTTCTTGTTTGTTTATGAAGTGGGATAGAGACCTTTATGTTGTGCGGTTTGACACATTTGTCTACCCCACTCGAACCCACTTTGTCAGGGGGGAGCGGCGGAGGAATTCTGATGATGTAACAGTGATGTCATGCTCTCTCTCTCTCTCTCTCCTTACCCACTTACCCATTACCAGTGACTGAGCAGTTTTACCTCTGCTCTTTGGCTTCCGCCCATGTGTGTGTGCATGTTTTGCGTTGCCTTTCCTCTGCTGTTCCTGCCAGTGTCAACTGTGTTAATAGGAGTGACGGGACTGAGAAGTGAAAGAGCAAGATGAAGACTTTCCATCTGTCTAATTTGGCACCATGAAGAACAAAAATGCAAGTGGTTGTTTAGGAAAGAGAAGAGAAAAGCGAGAGGTTGAGTCCAATGCAATTTGATATCATCTGCGATAGCTAAGCAAGTGAGCGAAATCGCGAGCTGTTTTTTTTTTTTTTTTTTTTTTTGGAGCTACTGGGTTTTAGAGACTGAGACTCGGGGAGCGATGGAGGAAGCAATCTAATGTAAAAAGAGATGAAGGAACCAACGAAAGAGGAAACAGATAAGCAGCATTGGGAAGGCAGTTAGCCAGGTGGAGAAACAAGACAGGAAGATATTACTCTGACAGGGATAGAGGGAACTGGCTAGGCACTAAGCAAGGAAGAAGATTTTAAAGGCAGGATAGGTAGAGCATTATAATTTGAAGCGACAAGGCACACTTCCCAATGTTTCTTACACAGTTTACTGATATTCTCTTCTCCGGAGTCTCGCTCTCTTCTGTCATATTTCTGATACTTCTCCCGTTTTCTTCTTATGGTGGAAGAAACAAAACTCAGCAACCAATGTGGACAGTCTGTTTTGTATATGAGTGGCATTGTTGTTCATTCTCCAGTTTTTTTTCCTCCATTTCTGCCTCTGTTTCCAGAACTGTCTTATGTTATCTTGTGGTTCCAGTTTGATCAGTGCTTAGTTCTGCCACCCCTGTGCTTCTTGTGTATCTCTGCTTTGGGCCATTAAGAAAGACCTTCATCCACGATTCCCCAAAGTAATTATTTACAATTACACAAAGGCTTTGGTCATCTCTTCCTGGTTTGCATCGGCAACAACCTTTAAATGAAATCCTTAAAGCACCCATACAGTTATTATGCTTATGCTAGTCAAATTCAGTTGGAGACAAAAAAATAATTGTGATAAGATACAATGAGAAAATAAGCGATGACTGGCGCGTTTGAGAGCAAAGGGTATTATTGAAGCACAACTAACGAAAGCTGTTCTATAGAAAGCAGCAGAATATAAAAATATACATCAACATGGACTGTGAAATGAAGGGAAAGGTTCGAGCCGCTCGATTATGTTAAGCGTTATTCTGTATTATTTTTAGCAGATGACAGCTGCCTAGGTTTGGAGAGAGCCCGCGTGAAGATTAAACAGCTGCATCCTCCATGTTGTTGAGCAGTTTGAGATTCAGGCAAATCAGCTGCAAAACAAACTTCAAATATCATCGCACAGCTCGTTCTTTTAGTTTCCTGTCCTCTTTCAGGAAAAGCAAGTCTAAATTGATGTAAAATGGTGCTGTGTTCATCTCAGCATCTCGTTCTCTCTTTTTCTATCCTCTGCGGCTGCTGCTAGCATTCATCCACCCGTTCACGGCGCTCTCCTCCATTCCATAGTACGTGCCCAGTGTGAGTCAGATAATGGCCTCTCTCGCACTGCGCAAGCTGAAAAGAGGAGGGGGGGAGGAGAAACAGGAGGGAGAGAGCGAGGGAGAAGAGAGAGGGAGGGAGAGTAGAACGATAGAGTAACGCGGTGAGAGAGAGAGAGAGGAGGGGTTTAAGACGAAGCAGACCGTGAACGTGAAAAAGGGACTATAGAGAAAGGGACGAGAGGAGCAGAGAGACATAATGTGAGAAGGAAAAGAAGAGAGAGAGAGAGAGAGCGATTGCAGAAGCAGAGGTGGCGGCTGGAGGACGCGAGATTGAGAGCAAGTGTTTGTGGGGGAGGTGTATGTACGGGTGTGTGCGTGCGTGTGCGTGTCTGCACTTGCGTGTGCGTGTATGCCGCACTGAGACAGAGAGGGAAGCGGGAGACCGAGAAAGGAAGAATAGATTCTCTACCAGCTCCTTTCCATGCGCTTTTCTGTCCAGTCCACCATCCATTGTCTCTGTGTCTGCCCTATAAGGATAGAACCACATACACACACAGTGTAAGTAAACATTTGTCTTTTTAATCAGTTGTCTTTTCTGAAATTTCCCTTGTATTCTTGTTGTGATGGCACAAGTCTGGGGGTTATGTATTCGTGTTTGCGTATTTATCTGTGTGGAAATGTGTCCAGCTGTCTGCTCTCAGACGTCCCCCCCTGCCCCCCCCATCTCCATGCCGGTCTCCTTTCTGCTTTGTGCTGTCATTCTCTCTGGGCATCGAGTGTGTGTTTGCGTGCATGCGTATAAGTGTGTGTGTGTGTGTGTGTGTGTGTGTGTGTGTGTGTGTGTGTAGAGACCAATGATATGGCTTTGGGCCAGAGTTCGTCTTTGGCACGTAGTCTTTAAAGGGCTCTCTATGTTACACAAACACGTGTGTCAGATAAAACTAGTCAGGCAGCCCATTCAGGTTGGGCGTGTTAATGTTTTTGGCAGCATAACATTGTCATGGAGGAAGAACTACACCAAAGGTTTTGTGTGTGTATATGCAGGTGTATTATTTGGGATATGAATGGAAAGCAGTTGCACATTTATGATAGCTACTTACCTTTCTTAATTATCCTCCCGGCTGATGGTGTGTTTTTTACATTGCTTTACTAAAAAGAGGAAAAACTCTATTGTAAGAGAAGTGTGGTTTGGCTGTTTCAACAGCACCATGCACTCGTGACCAGTAGGGTTTTAGCCTGTGAACTATGCTTTCCGTCTGTCACGCTTACAGAAAAGAAAAAAAAAAGTTTACACAAACTCATACACAGACATTGGCAACCTAGTGGTCACATGCCCCTGTGGGAATCTGTGCAGGCTCCAATGGCAGAAAGGAAAAATAAATACATATTGATGAGAGGTATCCTTTATAGCAATATAGTGAACAGAGTTTGCACTCTCATAATTATTCTCTAATTCATTCATCTTGTATTATGTCAGAATTTCAGTAGTCAATATTTTCCATATATTTTCAATATTTTCCATGGTATAAAACTGTTAAACAGGTGTAAATATGAGAAATTGTGTAAATATGTACATTTTCTTTTACTTTTTAATAGAACTGACATTATTTTGCATGCAGTTGATGGTATTATATTTGATCCAATTTTTTTGACCATCTAAGCTGTTTCACTGAATGTTTTGAAACTGTCAAAGCATAGCTACAAGATTATCCTTTGTTAAGTAAAATAGAACAACAAAACATGTATCCTAATCAACAAAATATTTTTCATAATCATTCACCCTACCTACACCACTCAGTTGGATGTGGTCTGACCAGTGAACTGTACATAAGCATATAATATTACATAGGATGTAGAATTTGCTGTTTTGAGCCATTCTGCAGTATTATTTCAAGTATGTTGCAGTCTTACCCTGACATGCTATTGTGAATAATAGAGAGAGAAGAAAGGTAGCGAGAGAAATTAAGTCAATACTTGTTTATCTAGCTTTTAAATAGCTTTAATTCTTGGAATATTTCTTCCAAAGAGTCATTAGGATATGTGTATGAGAAGATACTCAAAATGTATGCCATATTGCTGCTGTTTGAGAGAACTAAGATAAGATCAACCAGAGTGGACAATGTGAATTAGTAATATCTTAAAATAGGAGAAAATATAAAGCTTGGGCCTCTATGCGGTGTTTGTTGTGGTTACTTGAAGTATATTGTGTACAAGTTTATAATATTAGAGCAACGTTTTGGTAAATTAAATTAGCAAATTACCAATGATTTTCAAAACTATATACACACTAACAATTTTGAGTTTTCTAATGTTTTGATTTTATTTCTTAACAGACCATTTCAGTGGTGGGTTCAGTGGATGGCCCCAGTAGAAGTGGCCAGATGGAAATTGACCATGGATGCCTGGAGAAAGGCGTGTTGAACCAGGAGTTGTCCAATGGGCTGAGTCAACATGGAGAAGAAACCAATGATCTTGAAGGTGGAGCTTTGTCAAAGCTTAGCCACCAGCATCAGGAGACATTAACATGTCTTCCCCAGACACAGGGATGGGGGCCTGGGGATCTGAAAGGAGCCTCTACCCCTCAGCAGCAGGAGACAAACTGGAGTGACCAGAGCACAAGTAGTGTGGGGAACAGTGTGGACATGGAGAATGCTAGAACTCTGGTGGCCTTCTCAGCTAGTGCAGGTTCCCTACCCCCTTGCAGTGTTCCTCAACCTTCTCATAACCCTAATACAGAGCTGTATGAGAAATTCAACCGGGAAATGGCCAATCGTGGTAATGGCGATAAGCAAAAAACATGGAGTGGTGATGATCAGCACTGCACTTCAGAGGATCTGAAAACCTTACAGATTGCTTTAAATCAAGCCCGTCATGGTCAGAAGCCACCAAGTTGTGACTGCGATGGACCTGACTGTCCTGATTACCTTGAGTGGCTGGAGAAAAAGATTAAAATGGCAGGCAATTGCCAGGAAAAGAGTCTTTGCAAGTTATCAGGCACTTCTCAGACAGAGCAACAACACTATCAGTCTCAGCCACAACCTCAACCCAATGGTGCAAACACCTCTTCTGGATCAGAACCACAGTCACAGAACCCTGTTAACCAGTCTCCAGTTCGAAAACTTTATGGCCCCCTCCCACCCATTCCCTGTTCTCCCAGTGTGTTATCCATCGCTAAGGAGAGGAATGTCAGTCTACAGACAGCTATTGCCATTGAGGCGCTGACCCAACTATCTGGCACTGGTGGGCCTGCAGGTGATTTAGCACTGGGAAATTCCGACCATCATGCATCGCCTCAGCCCTCCTCTCAAACCCAAGATGATCTGCAATTGATTTCTTCGGTACCCAGGTCCCTTTCATCATCATCTGCATCCACTATACCCCAATCATTGTCCTCTAGGCATTTCCCTCAACAAAATTCTGCTTTATGGGAGCAACACAGGCCTGAGTCACAGGGCCCTGCTCAGCACCCCTCCCAATACCAATCTACAAACTCCCCCTTTTCATCCTCACACCCATCTACCCCTAATCCATCACCTCACCAGTGGCAACAGAGCACTGGAGCAAGCTGTGAGAAAAACTCTCCTAGGACTCCATGGATGTTGAATCCTGAAACTCAGGCTTGTTTTCCACACCCATCTCGTAGCAGCAGTGACCCAATGTCTGAACTGAAACAGCTTCTCGGAGACAGCAGTGGAAAATACACTAGTCCTACATTCAAGTTTCCAGCCCCACCTCAAAATCTGAAGGACAACCACCCAATGATGCCTCATGTCAAACAAGAGGTCAACACTGGGGAATACCCTGGAGAGATGGGTGCAGCAATGGGCCAGTATAGGATTGTAAGTAGTCAACAGCAGTTTCAAGGCCAACAGATTCCTCAGTCAATTAGGTACTCAACTCAGGCAGCACTGCAACAACACCTTCACCATAAACGTAACCTCTTTTCTGGTCCTCAATCTTTTGCTCAGCACACACCAATGACATGCCAGACTCTCCGCAAATGGTGGCCACAGTCTAATCCAGAGAGCGCTCTAACCATCAAACAGGAACCCAGGGAACCCAAGAAGAAAAAGAACACACAGAGTTCTCCTCTCCTTAAGCAGTCTCTGGGCGGACTGCTTGGTTCATTGGGGCCACCTCTTCCTAAACCTAAACAAATCATCATTAAAAAGCATAAGCAAAAGGCCTCCCAGCCTCTTTTTCTCCCACAAAATCAGATCACAGTACAAAAATCCCTATCCCAAAACATGCCACCTCTACCTGTCATGGAGGCTGCAGTTTCTCTGTGTCCACCCCCACATAACTCCTCTCAGGTGGTAGTGAGCCAAGCAGCTCCAGCCCAATCTCAGGAATCAGTTTTGAACAGCAGTCATACCCTTATCTCTGAAAACCTCACCTTAGCTTCCAACCCTCCTGATGTTCCAGTGCCCCCTGCCCAGGATGAACTGACTAGCTCAAACCCCACCACAGCTGAGGATCCTCTGGCCACCACTTCCACAAGCCAGACAACCACATCTGAGTCTACTCCACCTCTATGTGGCCTCAATTCCCTTGATCCAAAATTTGAAGAGATTCTTCGTCAGTTTGAGGAAGAATTCGGGGACACACCTGCCCCTGCCACGGATGCTCCAGAGCAGGACTTCGCATCTTATATGGAAACGGAATCACACCAAAATTCTAACTCAGGACAATCCAGACCCCAGTCACCATCCACAAAAAAAATCAACAACATTTCTGCCCCAACAACTGAGCCTGAACCTAGTCTGAAGGAGGAGAATGAGGAGATGTCTGTGTCCTCCAACCAGCTTTCTGTTATCAAACAAGACACTGCAGAGTGTGAAGTAGATGTCAAGCCCCCAGATGAGCTATTGGCTCTGGCTACAGAGGCTTATCTGCAGCAGCAACATCACAAAATTCTTGTGGACCCCTTTACCACAACCTGCTCTCCTCCAAACAAACGGATGAAGATTGAGTCATCAGGAGGTGTAACAGTGCTTTCCACAGCTGGAATTTTCTCCACTGCAGAGGAAAATTTGGATACACCCACAAAAGAGAGTTTTCCTTCATCCCCTTCACTAAAAGGTTTTCTGGAATCCCCCCTACGTTACTTAGATACTCCAACCAAGAGTCTTCTGGACACACCTGTAAAGAATGCTCAAGCAGAGTTCCCCCTCTGCGACTGTGTGGGTGAGTATCCTAGATCCCACGTTTATCTCAACTGTTCCACATTATGGTTTTGTCCTATTTTGTAATTCAGCTGAAACAGTTGTAAGCAGGTCTGCTGGTCCTGATTAGCTTCTCAAGTGTACTTAAAACTAGAATACTAGTGTTCAAATCAAATCAAGACTTCTAAGTACACTGGAGCCATAAACTTATGAATTTGCCCAAACATGCAGCAATCATGTTTGGGCAATGGACGGGTCAGGACAGATGTGGCAATAACTGCCAGCCATGCAAGTGGTGTTCATGAATGATTGCGAGTACAGTTCCCAGGGACATCTGTCTCTCCACCACACAATTCAAGGATGAAATGTTCTACTTGCTTCCATTTTCAGTAGGTTTTATGCCTTTATCCTGAAGACATATCATCAAAAGACCTTCCTTAGGTTAACATGATTCCTAACTAGGAATCAATATGGAATCATTCAGACTCAACACTTCTTGCTTTACTTCCATAAATGCAGTGTAGATTCATGCATGTTTAGATAATTATAATAGATTTAAGCAATTCTTTCTCTTTCAATGTCCTTCATCAATTTTGCTTTGGCACACTTATCCAGGCAGTGCTGGTCCATGTCTGAGAATGCATAATTCTTTAGTGTCCCACTCTCATCTTTCAATGTTCTGGCTGCAGTGCCTCTCTTTGGGGGTAGGCAGCAGGAACAATAGCCCTTACAGAAGGGGTCTATTGTGTCATATAAGACCAGGGGTAGCCAGACAGTCCTGCGCTCAAGCAGTTTTGTTAAAGGGGCAAACACAGAATTTGACTAGGCCCTTATGGGACCTGTGGACATAAAAGATAAAGAAACAGTGCTCGTATATCATGTGGTACTGTGTGTTCAGTGGTTAGACATTAAAATAGAGAGATCAGGAAGTAGACTGTATTCATCCTATATGCATTTCACTCATGCTCTCTTCTATGTAGGGTTAAACAGAAGATAGACTGTAGATCTTTTTAAATTTATAAACATATCTTAGTGTGTTTACGCATGCAGACTTTCATAAAAACAAAATGTGTGAGACCAGCTGTAGCTGAACACTTGTTGACTTATTAGTGTCACCTGGAACTAAGGTCACCCAGCAACCATTCTCCCTAGTAAAACCATCACCACACACACACACACACACACACACACACACACACACACACACACACACACACACACACACACACAGAGTGTAATCAGATATGGTATGCTCAAGCACAGACATCCTGATGTCATATTCCAAGTTTATTATATATATATATATACAGTATATATACACAACAATAATAATTAAACTTATCAAATCAATCCATCCTACAGAATTACACATCTTACACACTTACTTCTCTACATCACTTCCTTTAGCCGGCCCCACCTCTATTACTATGAACTCCCAAAGTGGAATGTGACCTTAAATTCCCTCTGCTCCAGACAAGTGTGCTCACACACACACACACACACACACACACACACACACACACACACACACACACAGAATGACTCACTCCTTGAGTGCTCCCTGCCAAACACCACATTAAAATCTCTTTTTTTAATAGTAACACAAAGATACCTTAACATTAGTATGTGTTTAGCACATTATTCACACTCATCTTCTTACTCTCATCTATTATAATAGAGTTTGTTTAAATTAAGGCAAAAAAATTTTTTTTCATGTTTTTACTGCCCCTTGTCACCCAGTCTCTCTTCAACTATCTCTATTTCCCCAGAGCATATCATAGAAAAAGATGAAGGCCCATACTACAATCATTTGGGATCTGGGCCAACTGTGGCTTCAATAAGAGAGCTTATGGAGAACAGGTAAGACTCTTATGTAGCCCTGGTAACACTGATATGTCCTTCATACTGTCCCTTTTGTCTCCATCAGTGGGAGAACATGATATCAGAGATTCAACCGGAATTAATGTTTATGTATTATGTATGAAGTGTCATATCCATGAAACGGATCCTGAGAAAAGATATTAAAAGCTCTGCTCTAATGCTAGTATTATGATTAGTCTATATTTACTTTTTATTCCATTAAAAAAAGAACTTGTTGCAGTTTAATGAACTTTTATTTTAACAAAATGCCATTGACATCTCGCTAAGACATTCCTCTATTGATTAAATTGTAACTGTGTCTATAATTGTTAGAAGTAATAACACAAAACTGTTGCTAGATGAGATCCAATTAATTGCATATATTTTATTTTCTATCATACTAACTTTTTGTCTTTGAACAATGGCATTTTTTTATATAAAACCATGCTAATCGAAGAAGTTGTCTAGAAAAGTGCATTATAACTGAACAGAACCTCAAAAATCATGCGCATGTGAAAACAGTGATAGGACCGCAAGCTTTGCTGTTTAATCTATTGTATACTAAGCTTTAAACACGAGAAAAACTGTTCCTTGCTGCGTATAATTTGCTATAATTGTTTCCCTTGTGCTTGTTTCTACACCAAGCATTATAAGAGAGCTGTATCTAGAAAATCCTGGCACAAGACTCTTGCACAGCTGTGGATAAAAATCTCTCCTCTCCATTTCTATTTGCTCTGCTTCATTTCTTGTCCTCGCTTCCTCCCCCTGGTCTCTGTTGCCCTTCCCTCCTCCCTTCTGCAGCTTCTCTGTGATCCTATCCCTAGGGAATCCCTGACCCATAATGCAATAGGAGTAAAGAGGAAATAATCACCGTCAGCAGATCTAGACAAGAGAAAAAGAGAGTAGGAGAAATGCTGGTATTTATTTAGTAAAACAAGACAGAAGTGTCTCCATTGTGGATGAATAATAATCTTACTACAGTGCTGACTCAAACTACCCCACAAGGCCAAAGAATGAGTAAGTGTAGAAGGAGTTGGAATTGGGGTTGCATCTGTTGGTGCATTCAAGATAACTGTAAGAACCTTTGGAAATTTTTGGACCCTAAGCTGATTCTGACATGACCTCTGCCCCAGCTAGGACCACCCCAGGGAGCTTGATCTTTCTTCGCTGAAGTGTGTGATTGTTGATGAATGCATGATGTGTGTGTGTGTGTGTGTGTCTTAAACCTCATTGATGCTGTCATTGTGCTCAACTTAAAAAAGACTATGCTGGGGGTTGGGAAGGGATACTCTGCAAGGACCCTATATTATGTATAATGCACACAAGTAAGTGTATGCACATCTATTATCCTGGTAATATAAAATGCATACATAGGTACATGCATGTGTAACTCACTCATGAATATACAAAATCTTGTTACAAAATTAGGATCATATGCACACATTCACATGGAAATATTAGCAAAAGCTTGTAAACAAGTGCCTGGGGACTAGAGAGGTCAGAAAAAATACACGTGTAATTTAATTTGTAGCTGTAGTTCAATAGATATTGAGGTATTCGTGTTGCATTTGCAACAAGACCTTTGCATTGTAACAGACAAATTAAAATAAAACAGCCCTGATGCGAATTAAATTAACCGTTTTGTATTTGCCACTTGCCACAGGTATGGAGAGAAGGGTGAGGCTGTCCGTATAGAGAAAGTAGTGTTCACCGGGAGAGAAGGCAAGAGCTCCCAGGGATGCCCTATCGCGAAATGGGTAAGTCTATAATGTCACACACAAGAACTTGCACACCATTGTCTAATAAATATAACTGCAAACAGCTGATCTTTAAGGATCATTGGTATCATAGAGGTTAATCATTCATCAGTCAGCAGTGGCGATGGGACAATTCACTGAGTGGCAACCTGTTCTCATTAGCCAAAGGCTATACAGCAGCAGGGAACTGTACTGTGTCTTAGTACACACATAGGCAGCTCAACCTCTTTCTATAATAATGGGTTTATGGTTCAACCGGGCAGATGGTAAATAATTCTTATCTTAAGAACTTTTTTAACAGAGGTATTCCTCTGCTATATGCAAGCGATCAGCCAAAACATTAACACCACAACCAGGCAACATGATTAACGTAATATATAAATTATATGCCAGTAATCTGGCAACAGGATTATTGACACCCTACAGGGGCCTACATATGCCTGAAGGGACCAAAGGCCAGTCCAATCTCACAGAAAAGCCAATGCTTGGCCTCCAAATTCCCCAGATCCCAATCTGATCAAGCATCCATGGGATGTGCCAGTCAAACAGCGCAATCCACTGAGGTCCAACCCTGCACCCACAGCACCCAAAGGATCTACCGTTAATGTCTCTGTGCACAGCACATCCCCAGAGATCCCATGGAGCCATGCCTCAAGGGGTGAGAGTTGCACCAGTGGCACATGGGAAACCTAAACCCCAAGTGGTTTTAATGTTATTGCTGATCAATGTATGCACTAAAACAGTATATAACTGAGATTTTGGGGTTGCCACAGCAGATTGTTAGATCGAAACATTACTTTTTTGGCACGGGCGTTTATGCCAAATGCCATTCCTGATGCAACCCTCCCATTCTTCCCAGGGCTTGGGATCAGCACTAAGGGTGCCCTGCAACCCCAGTGGCTGGGTACAGGGCACTGCCCAGGACTCCAACACAGGCCTTCGGCATGGCGGGCGAGTAGCCTACACTGAGCCACCAATGCATACTATATAATCAACATTAGTTAAATAAAAATAAAGCAATAAAAACACAAACAACCCCCCGCCAACCAATAAAAAAAACATGGGAGGGTTTTTCCTCATATGCGGGAGGATATTTCTTTGCTAGTGTCTATTTCCATATTAGTATTTGCATTCGGTTGTTTGCATAGGTGAGCCACACACTCCTGTAGGTGAAGGCCATTTTATTTAAGCTGTTGGGTGCATACAATAGTTTGCTAGAACTATGTAGATATCTGGACAGTCACACCCATTTTAATGTTAAAATAACATCCACTCTTCTGGAAAGCTTTTAATTAGATTTAAAAATGTTACTGTGGGGATTTGTGCACATTCAGCTACAAGAGCATTAGTGAGGTCATGCACTAATGTCAGACAAGATGGCCTGGCGTGCAATCAGAATCTCAATTTATCCCAAAGGTGTTCACTGAGGATGAGGTCGGGTTCTGTTCTGTAACTTTTCCACACCAGCCTTGTGGACAGGGGCTTTGCCATGCTAGAACAGGTCAGGCTCCTTATAGTAGATTCTTTTGGAATAAAATAATGGATATGTAATGTCTTTTATGATGAAAGTATGTGCTTCAAACTTTGTGGCCACAGTTTTTTTTGGAAGGCCTCTGTATATGTCGGTCAGGTGTTCATACTTTTAGCTGATTGATTCTATAGTACTTACACAGGGACTTACACAGGGACTTGTGTGGTGCTTTTATAAATATAAATGTTATTATAGTGAAGTTGTATTAGATCTTTATTTAGCATTGTTGGAAAGAAACAAAGTTGAGTAAAGGAAAACTGTGGTCGATGCACAATGTAGTGCCTCAATGTTGTTTATTTGTATAGTCTGTAAAACAGTGGTAAGGATCCAAAAGCAGCTTTAAAGAAATGTATAAATATATAAAGTTCCCTAAAATTTTTGTCTCTTTGTTTACTCCCTGTCTGCCCCCTGCAGGTAATACGACGTAGCAGCGAAAAAGAGAAGTTGTTGTGCCTGGTGCGGCAACGGGCTGGGCACCACTGTGCCAACGCTGTTATCATTGTCGTCATCTTGGCATGGGAGGGCATCCCACGGGCTCTTGGTGATAAATTATATCAAGAGGTCACAGAGACGATCACTAAATACGGCAATGCCACCAGCCGCCGTTGTGGCCTCAATGACGAGTGAGTGAGATAAAATATCTCTTTCAGCCTGCAGATTTCTGCTTATTTAATGAAATTTGCTAGATATACAAATAATTTCAGTTAACTGCAGTTTTATGAATTTGTTGACATAAAATGCACCTTAAAGACCTAAATGGGTTCCCATCTACAGGGCAAAATAATGTTGATTATCCCATCATCAAGGGATGTTCATGGACATAATTTTTTGTAGTTCTTCAACAATTTTGGTGTTTCTCACTTTGTTAAAAAAGTTTGGCAAAATACATGATGGTGCTTGCCATGTTTCCTGTTAAAGACCATCATAAACGTGTGACAGCTTCACAGTCCAGCCATAAGAATGACTTCAATGTCCTCCTCTTCCAGCAAAGACTTTCTTAAAGGCACACTGGAATGTCATATGTAGCTTGGTATTAATATCACAGTTTGGTAAAAAAAAAAAAAAAGAATTAAAAAAATTTATTTTGAATTTAAATTGTAGACATGTAAAGTTTGTTAAGCAAAATGGCAAACAAGCCATAATTTTCTAATCACGTATGGAATTCACATAAAAACATACACACTTAATTTAAAAAAGAAATTGAATAAAAATATCTACATATCTAGACGCAACAAGAGGAACAACACTATCTATAGCAAATAACGCAAAGAATGATTCTTTTAAGTAGGGAATATGTTATAGGTATTTTTAAAAACATTATTTAGAAAATTGTTATAGCTGTATCAATTACTGTTTTTTTCCACAACTCAATAAAGTGTCCTTTCTCAAAGTAAGTAAATAAGAGCATGTCTTTCATGACATGTAACCCTAGCAGAACGAAGAAATCAATTCAGACTATTCTTTTCACATTCCTTCCCAGTATAAAGACTGACATCAATTCAACATGGGTGTTCACTGCACCAGAAATAAGCAAAGTAAAATTTCTACTATATGAGTAATACAAGTATTAGCTTTGGATTAAATCAACACAGACATATTCATTTGTTAAATCTAAGACAAATGAACTGACTAGACAGTGTGGCGTTTGAGAAAGAAAGTATACAATATGCACTTAGCTGCGTAGCCTGTTGATAACAAGAAGGCAGGGCGTCCCGTTTCACACTTCATCTAATGAACTATTTAAATTTAAAATGGGAGCTACATCTTTGGGCCCTCTCTGACGATTTGAGTCCTAGAACATGCCCATACAATCAGGGAAGAAAATCTTCATTGATGTGATAACCTGGTCGTTCAGTACATTCAGGTCGCCAGCTGATTTCATTTTATTACCACATAAAATTGTTAGATCTGAGCAACTGAAGCAACCCTAGATTATAAAACTACCTCAAGAGGCTTGGGAAATATGCATGATTGGTGCATCACTCAATGTGCTTCCCTTCCTACCCTTATGTGCCCACGACTTGGAAATAGGGTATAGCTAAACTCGTGTGATCATATTCCATTCGAAATCCAGTCCTTATTGCTCTCTATCAAATCACATTTGCCCTTATCCAAAATGACTTAATTTATTTCATTCTACACATGAGGAGTTGAGCATTGCTTAAGCTGTGTTTTCCATAGAAAGTTTTTCAGCCACAGTGGCAAGAGGACGATTGAGGTTTTGCGTGCGCGGGCAAAAACTTTCGGTTGTTTGTTTCTTGCATAACACAAGACTATTGGTTGGTAATTGCAGAGTAGTGCAGATTTGGAGAGGCAAAGCCGTTTGGTATTTCACCAGCACCTTGTCTGTAGCATGACTGTAGGTAAAAATGTGCCAAGTTTTGCATTCTATTTATTTCTACAACTACATAGTGTGTGGATCAGACGGTCCACTGTGATGACCCCGTGATGGGAGAAGCTGAATGACTAACAACAACACAGGAGGTTTCAGAACTGTATTAAGGGTCAATATATATTGTTCTATGAATCTATTACAGAATAGTGCTGATATGTAATGCTAAAACAAATAAAATAACAGTTTTACAATATAAACCAATCAAAGTCACCTATAGCAAAATATATTTCCTACTTATAATTAATTTAGTGATTTCTTTTTAAGGAACCTAACTGGCTTTTGTTTTGGCGTGCCAACGGGCTGCATGTCGCTAGACTTCTCTGGTACAAGACTGTACATATTCTAATAAATAAAAAAAAAGGATTTCTGTACTTTTCTCCGTACTCTTTTAAAAGACACAGTAATAGTACTTTTTCACATTGCATATATAAAATGTGAATGCGTTTTTTTAGGTCACTTTACTATTTGATTGGTATCAAGGTAAGCAGCTTTGAATTTCAAGCAAATATTGAATGTCAATGCACAAGGAAGAGCCATCATGTGGCATTATTTGGTATTACCATGCAACCACTTTACTATAGCATATTAGATAGAATTAGATTAGAGAAAATAAGGCCTGTCATCTATTGATGGTGGAGGGGCTCTCACTGGCATGCCTGTACTATTATAGGGAAAACACTGATCAAGCGCCGACAGCGTCAGCTTGGAGGTGCTGGAGCTTTAACCCTGAACTTTCCAACCATGCAGCATTTTAAGCACTGAGATATAATGAGAATAATGTGTTGGACAGTCCCCTACCAAATTCTTGTCTCCTTAGTTGTTTTCTCTGCTTGATGGAGGCCAGTAATTTAAGCCTCCTGAAACACTGTCTACAATCACTGGATACGGCTTCCAACAAGGTTGTTTGAAAACTGAGAAGTTACTCACTCCACCAGTTAGAATTAAAATAACTGTTGCCAGCTAAAACATTGAATACTGAATATTATCCAATTAAAGGCTTGTAATTATTTGGTTATTTGAATCCAAATGGCATTAATTTTGGTTAGCAAAGTAGTTGTGTTGTATGAATTGATCATTTTAGCACAGTATTCTTTTTTTAAAGTTTGCTGTGGCACAGTGGTCACTCTGAACCCTCACCCTTGTGTTAAAAGCAGGTTATGAATTGAATCATGTATACAGTATGTAAATGACAGCATTAAACTCTGGTGTTTAGTAGACATCGATTTGTCTTTTGTGCAGTGATTGTGTTCTGAAATGCAGCTTTGTTTTGTGCAGCCGTACTTGTGCGTGCCAGGGAAAAGACACCGAGACCTGTGGTGCTTCATTCTCTTTCGGGTGTTCTTGGAGCATGTACTTCAATGGGTGTAAATATGCCCGCAGCAAGGCCCCTCGCAAATTCAGACTGCAGGGAGAACACCCCAAAGAGGTTAGTGACTGCATCTGAATTAGAAAGTTTGTCTTTTCATTGTGTATGATATGAGGCTTATTACTTTGATCCTTCAGTGCATCCGGAAAGTATTAACAGCGCATCACTTTTTCCACATTTTGTTATGTCACAGCCCTATTCTAAAATGGATTAAATTCATTTTTTTCCTCAGAATTCTACAAACAACACCCCATAATGACAACATGAAAAAAAGTTTACTTGAGATTTTACAAATTTATTATGCACATGTACATAAGTATTCACAGCCTTTGCCATGAAGCTCAAAGTTAAGCTCAGGTCCACCTGTGGTAAATTCAGTTGATTGGGCATGATTTGGAAAGGCACACACCTGTCTATATAAGGTCCCACAGTTGACAGTTCATGTCAGAGCACAAACCAAGCATGAAGTCAAAGGAATTGTCTGTAGACCTCCGAGACAGGATTGTCTCGAGGTACAAATCTGGGGAAGGTTACAGAAAAATTTCTGCTGCGTTGAAGGTCCCAATAAGCACAGTGGCCTCCATCATCTGAAAGTGGAAGAAGTTTGAAACCCCCAAGACTCTTCCTAGAGCTGTCCGGCCATCTAAACTGAGAGATCGGGGGAGAAGGGTCTTAGGCGCGTGATGATCACTCTGTCAGAGCTCCAGAGGTCCTCTGCGGAGAGAGGAGAACCTTCCAGAAGGACAACCATTTCTGCAGCAATCCACCAATCAGGCATATATGGTAGAATTTTTTTGTTTGTTTTCTTCAGGTGCTTTTTGGCAAACTCCAGGCGGGCTGCCATGTGCCTTTTACTAAGGAGTGGCTTCCGTCTGTCCACTCTACCATATAGGCCTGATTGGTGGATTGCTGCAGAGATGCTGTGGTCTCCTCTCACCACTTCTGGAGGATGTCAAGGATGATCAGAGGAAACAGGATGCGCCCAAGTTTAATTTTGAGCTTCATGGCAAAGGCTGTAAATACTTATGTACATGTGCGAATTATTAATGAGACTATTTCACTTCCATAATCCTCCTGTCCTGGCATACTTTGCAAACAATAAATTAACTTGACTACTTTGAATTCAAGATCTTTATTTAATTTATTTTATTTTATAATCAAGTTCACAAACTGAAAAGGGTATATAGCCAGGGCTCTTTATATATATATATATATATACATACACAAGCACACACTAAATAATTATTTAAAACTAACATTCAAGTCATGACATCGCAGACAAATGTTTATAACAAAAACAAGTTTCATGAGCATTTCTTAACGTTAACACAAAGCAAACTGGAACATGTCAACATCTGTTCTGACATTCTAGTAACACAGCGATCATGGCTGGAAAACATCAAGGACTTGTAAAACGAATAATTATAGACTCGAAACTTTCCCCATAACATAAGGTTCAACCATAGGCAACAAACATATTTCAGACAAATGAGAAATAGGAACTTTATACTGCTCCATCTTCCTCCTCGAACACTGTAGCCCTGTTTGAAAAAACATCAGCTAGCATGTGTTTGGGAATCTCTGAACCACGCACTCTGAGTGTATAGCAGGCATCCTCCACCTTGCCAAGGCTCTGTCGGAGAGTATGCAACTTTTTAGAAACCTCATATGGGCCCATGTTACCAATATATGAAAAGCCATCATGGATCTGCCGCAGGAAGTTACTGAGCTCAAAGGGTGTGTCCACATCACCATTTCCAACACTGCTGATGCACATACGCATTAGCTCACCAGTCAGATCAGCCACACCCAAAAGGTAGTCAGTTGGTGTAACTTGGAAAGTCAACACGCAGGCTCCTGGACACAAACCTCTGCCACAAACCTGAACAAAAAGAGTAGGTCACATAATGAGCATTTGCACAATGAAGAAAACCTAAAACACTAGCATCATATTTCGACATGCAAATGTTTATTTAAGTAACATTATGAAATAATAAACATTATTAAATCAGAATATGCAACATATTTAAAAGAAAATTATGTAATGCAATGTTACAGAATATTTTCAATGTGAAGGTACTGTTGGTAATTTTTTCCTGGTTTTAACACATCAACTTTAAGAACCGACTGCTACCTATTATCTGTTATTAACTACCTAATTAGTGCTTATAATGCTATGGCTGATAAGTACATATTGGTTTATTTACATTACAGGTATTCCCCGACTTCGAGTTATGAATTTCTGCAGATATGAACATACCATGGTAGAAATGAGTCTGCCTCACCAGTTAAATGAATCAATCCGGAAGCACTGTCCTGATGGTTAATAATCCTAATTTCTGAAAATTCTCAACAAAAAATAGTTCTCAGTCTAATACAGTGGAAAACCAGCTGTGAGACATAATGGCGTTCGGATTCCCTTCACGATTTAAAGGTGCAGAGACAGCATTTTCTTATTTCACATTTACATTTTGACATTTGGCAGACACCCTTATCCAGAGTGACTTACATTTTTATAACATTATACATACATCTGAGCAGTTGAGGGTTGACAGTTGAGGGCCTTGCTCAAGGGCTCAACAGGGACAACTCAGTGGTTGTAGGATTTTTAGATTGTACATTCATGTAGTAGGCGGACTTCACTTTATTACCATATAAAGTGCTGACCCTAGACCTGACCAATTAAGCAACTATAGATCATAACACTGCCTTCAGAGGCTGGTACAGTTTGCATCTGTGATGATACTGCTCGTGTTATAGCAAAACTGCTTACCAGATCAAACTAGGTATTGCTGGATTCCAATCATAATTGAACAAATTCCAGCTACTTACCTGATCAAATTAAAGCCTTACATTTACACCTCTTTTTTGCCATTATTCCATGAATGTGGACATGCAAAAAAAAATTTCCCAAGAACATCTTAATTTCTAAATCACTATAAAGTTCATCAACAATATGGAAGTAGTAACTCATTATTGGATATATGAAAAGGCTGTATATTTGCACAAGCATTTCTTTATACATTTTATATAAATACGGCAAGTTTTTTAAGAGCATGTTCGTAAGTTGGATTCGTTCGTAAGTCCAACAAAGTGAGTCTTAAACACCTTTGACATAGATAAATCAATGTAAAGCATAAAAAAATAGAGGTTTGGTGTTTTGCTTTCACATTATATTCTTGCGAGACTGCGCCTCCAAATTTACCGGAGGGGAATTCCGGTGAAGCAGCTGGGTCAGCTAACCTCAATTAAAGGGAGCCCAGAAAGACGTTGGGTGGAGGACAACTCTACATGCTGCTTACTGCGCGCTTGAACAAACACCATTTTGCTTAGCTGTGTTGGACGGTGAACTCAGTCTAGTTGAGGATTTTCTGAAATTAAAATTATTCAACATCGGGACAGCTTTACAGGACAGCCCTTTTCTATCATCATGACACACGCACACTGTATATACGTATATACAACAGGAGGCTTCTGCATTCGTTCTGTGAACCCAGAGAGCCTAGTGCAACATGTGGTTCCTATGCCCACTTGTGAGTCTCCAAAAAGCGCCTCCTGAGTCCCTCCTGTGAATTCTGCTAGAATGCCCGCCACAGGCCAGGATCTCTCTCATTCTGTGATCAATCAGCAGTGTTTCCTTTACTCGCCTCTGAAGTTTCTGGAGCGTGTGGCATTGATCCGCCCCTAGCGATGGCCGCACAACATTAGCCTCTGAGACTTTTACTCTGGCATTTCACTTGCGCCGTTTTTACTCTGGACTTAGCTCCCCACAATGTGTTTATAATGTGGCTGGAGTGCGAGATCCATTCATTCCCTCTGTCACCAGGTGTGTTGAATTGGATGCATTCCGAAAGCGGTCTTGTACATCAAATAATTGTATATCAAAGCAAATTTCCCCTTAAGAAATAATGGAAACAAAATAAATTAATTAAAATTAATTAACATAAAATATAAAGTAAAAATAAAACAAATTAACCTGCACTTTACTCTTGAAAAGAATCATGACTGGTGGTGGACAAAAGAAGAAGCAAAAGCAGGGGGCTACTGTAAGGACGACTCTCTCTCTCTCTCTCTCTCTTTCTCTCTCTCACACACACACACAAATACACACACACACACATTAACAGAATCACTCCTCACTGAAAGTGTTTCTGGTTACTGGAATCTTTTGGAATTTTTTTAATGACTTTAACTAAGGACCTCTCTAATAGCACTTGCTTTTGCCTCCTTTTAAGGATTTTGTGGAAATGTTTTGTTGCATTGTCGGTAAAGAGAAACTCCTGCACTGCTACAGCCTTTTTAACTTTTTTTTCATCACAAGTGCTGTTAGTGCAGTACAGTTACTAAAGAACAGTCACTACACTAGAACACAAAATAAAAAAATATGCTATTCGCGCACACACACATGGACACAATGTCATAGTAAACAGTACACGCACACATGAGTGACACGCGAACACTAAGCCTGAGTATGGGAGATGATTAGCCACAATTCCACAGCGCGAGAAAGAGAGAAGAACCATTGGCTCAGTTGTGATCACGTGACGCTCTGCAAACAACGCGTATATGTACTTCAGTACTTGTATCAAGACCTTGCTCGTTTAACAAGTTAAAATTTATTTTAAAAATTTGCAAGTCTTGTTAAAGTTAAGTTACTTGCGATCCAAGGTTCCACTATATCTGTAGACTGCATTTACATTTTGCTGTTAAAGATTTTAACATTTAGCTCATGCTTTTGCTTAAAGCAACCTAAAAAATAACAGGTGCAAAAGGAAGAAAAGGATTAGTAATGCAATGAACAGAGACAAATGCTATTTATATATGATAAACATAAAAATACATTAACATTTTCCAAATTAATAATCTTGTGGCAACGGCCAATGACATTTATTTCTATTTCCATCAATATTAGCATTCCAACATAACTTAAGCCTAGATGCAGTACAGTATGCACCAAAATATACAGTACTGAAATGAAAAGACAAACAATATTACCTTGTTGTCATCTGTGAATTTATTACTCCTGAAAAAAACTTAAATGAACATAAGAAACACCCAAATCAAATCAGTATTTATTTCTATTTACTTCTTACTATTATTGGGTTGATTTACCACGATATGTGTAATGTACTGTAAATGTTCAAAGTGTGTGCACTGCCTCACTGTAGACAGTGTTCATGTCGTTCTTGCAGATTCTTAACTTGAATTTCTGGAACAAAGCAGATTTGCGATTTGCTCGTGTGATGCAGGCACAGTTCTTGGCGAATCTTCACAGTTGAACACACTCTCCTTTAACACTCCCCATAAGTAGGCATCAAAGTTGCCACCTTTTTTAAACTCGGTCCACTTCCGTATGAGCGAAAATAATACTCAAATATGAATACTTTTTCGTCCGTTGAGAAACCCCATTTCCAACTATAACTGCACGACACAACTTACTTTTTACTACTGGGAATACATGCGGTGAAGCTTTGCCACGTTGACAAACGCACATCTGCCACATGCACAAGTTTCAGTACTGTATATTTTAGTGCATACTGTATTCATGTTAAATACTTTAAGCATGTACATACGTTAAAAGCACAATAGTACACAATTTTTTTTTTAATTCCTTGCCATGACACGTCTATTTTGAGAAATCAATACCTTTGTTTCCATCTTTTCATCTCTCATGAATACAAGACGGGCATTTATCTCCTCCAGACTGATCAAGGTACGGTGCCTGATGAAATGATGGAAGGACACTGCCTCTACATACTCCTGAATGCCTTGATGAGAAAAAGAGATAGTAAGATAGTTACTTTTCATGATAAAATATCTAAATAAAACTTGTCTTGTCGAATGTAACTGAATTGAACAACTCAAGTACTAACAATGTCCTCACTCAATCACAGAAAAAAAAGAAAAAAAACATTACTTGGTCAATCCATATGTCCCCCAGTACACGAGCAGTATCATGCATCAAGCATCTGCGCATTTTATGTGAATTTTCTGTTCATCACTTGATATTCATCTTTATGGCTACATAGGGCACCACAACACTTTTAACACACCCGCTTCTAAACTTAAAGCACATGTCAATGTACAATTTCAGTGAGAGAAGTGGATACATGCATACACCACGAAAGTGAACTGAGGGAACATCAATTAGGTCAGCTTTAGTTTTAACCACCCTAAGTTTGATGTCAGCAATGACAAAGTTGACACACTAGCTAGTCTATATGATTTAGTCTGCTTGTTCTGCGAATCTGCAGCTCTTGGTCTGCCTGTGTCTACCTTCAGGGATGTCTTCTATAACTTTGTACTTGACAAATGTGGACAAACAACTACAGTGAAACCTAATATTGCGAGTAATTTGGTCTCTGTTTTGCAAGACGAGCAGAATTCAAAAATAAATTTTAACTTGATAAACGATCAGGGTCATGACATATGAGTAGTGCGAAAGCGCTTTGTAGAGGGATTTTTGATTTCTCAAACGGGTCAGCCATGACAATGCCTTAAACTCGGCTTAAAAGTGGTTAATAACTTTCTGTGTGACCTTACATTCAATGACCTCACGTTTGGTGACATCACACTGTGATGCTTTTTTTTTCAGCATCTGCAGCCTATTCTACAAACGTCCACATCACAACTGTTAAAAACTGTTACTCAGACACACACACACACACAAACACAGTCATACATTCTCACATCTCTTTCTCACACACAGACACACACATGCATAAACACACTCATACATCACAAATGTTAACACTCACCACACCCATCACTCTCACATGTACATACACACACCAGCTTTTTGGAGGTCTTAACATAAAATTCCCCCCATTCTACAAACACACACACACACAGAGACATGACAAATATTTAGGGCCCAAGCTGACATCAGCCGTATTACATCATATTGTGTGGTGCACCCGAGCGGTGAGGGCTTTTTGTAGGTCTTAACATGCTCAAAAGACAGGTTGTGTGGTGTGCCCGGGAGTCAATGTTGCAGAGTGCTTGGGCCCACTCATCGTTTTATTTTTTTACTTTATATTTTGTATTAATTATTTTTATATGAAAATATTTGGGTTGTGGAATGCATCATCCAAGTTTCCATTATTTCTCACTGAGAAATTCATTTTGATATATGAATGCTTAGATATACAACCACACTTCCGGAACGAATTATGCTCGCAATCACAAACAAAAGGTTAACTGTATTTATTATTTTTTTTATAACAGCAAACAGGTTCTGAACGGAAAAGATAAGCACATTGTGCAGGTGCGCAACAGCTCACACTTTCCAACAACAACCTTTGTGGAGATCAGTCCAGACATTACCAGTCATTACCAGCAAAAATACTAGTGGTGAATTAACACTCACTGGTAAAGTAATACTATATAATATTTATACAGTCCCAGGTGGACCCAAATTAACAGAAGGTTTTGAAAGCGTTAGATAATAATAGATTGACAATTTTACTACATAGGTAAATCATACAATCAGACAATATGGCTGCACATCTCTCAGTAAATAATAGCCATTTAGTATTCAGTGTAGTATTTTATGTTAGGAAATGTATAAAAGGAAATCAGGTAGACCTAATACATGTAACCATCTTGTTATATGTCATTTACAGGTTAATAGTAAAGTTACAGTATAGTGACAGTATTGAGTGTCTGTGTGACCGTGTGACAAATGGTTCTCATGGCTGACAGGTCATGTAGACGCACCTCTATCACCGGATTTTGTTTAGTGCCTCAGGCCATCAGAGCTGGTTCTAGCACCATGACATGTGACACTGAAATGCAACTAACTAGTGACGAGTGGAAGCCTGTGGCTTCTAAAATGTCAGACAAAAGGTAAAAATGCTAGACAAAAGGAAGTTTGAAAGTAGAGCCCTTTAAAGAAAAATTGTTACAAGAGAAAGAGGTTTGTGATAAGGAATTATTTAAAAAAAAATCTTCCCAGCTTGCAGGATGCTCATGAAGAAGGACAAGCTCATCAACAAGCAGAGGTGGAGGGATAAATAGTGATGGAAATGACAGCAAACATGGACAAACAAGTGAATGTTTATTAATGAAAATGGGCCCGGAATAGTGGCAGAATAGAGACCACATTGCCTCAGAATAACAATACAAATACGGAGTGTATGGACTCAAACTTTCTTGCATTTTTGTTTTAGAACTCCGTAGTTTAATCTTTCACTTTATAAGTCTTGCTCCCAGGTTCCACTTAAGTTTTATTTGGACATTTGAAGTAGTTAACATACTGTAACTGCATACATATAATAAAAATACATTTTAATAAACTAGCCAGCTGTTGGCTTAGAAGACAAGACTTAACCATTTTACCTTGTCTTTATAAAGTAACTTGTAATAGTAATATATTACTGCTACAGAAAAGTATTAAGTAATAGTAATATATCACTTAATGCATATTGCCAACACTAAAATGCCAGGAAGAAAGAAGAGGACATGGGAATTACCTGATAGCAAGACTTTAAACATGATTGACCTAGTTCTGATTTTACAGAAGTGGAAGAACTTTGTGACAAACTGCAGAGCTTTTTCATGGGTAGACATTGGCTCAGATCACCGATTAGTTCTGTGTAATATACAGCTGAGAATGAAATGTAACAAAAAATATAGGAATGACAATCTCACAATAAGATATGATCTGAAGAAAATCAGCTCAAACACAGAAAAGACATGAAAGAAAGCAGATGCTGAAATAGAAGACTTTAATAAGATGGACATAATGAGAAAGTGACCCTGGAGAGACTTTTCTTTCTTTGTGATTCGCATCATTGATTTGGCAAATGTTTTTACGTCGGATGCCCTTCCTGACACAACCCTCTGCATTTATCC
>JAOVVB010000029.1:1379140-1390453 GCA_028570985.1 Heterobranchus longifilis | reverse complement strand
CGGTCGTACAAGCATTTCACTGCATATCGTACTGTGTATGACTGTGTATGTGACAAATAAAATTTGAATTTGATTTACCAGGATAGAATAGCAAAAAACCTTATACTTTTTATGCAAAAGTCTATTTACTCACAATATTGTGTGCCCAATTTTTATTCCTTTATCACTTTTAACAAAATTGGTATCAAATGTGTCTTCATAAAGTCATTTTTATACTTATATTCTTGTCTCATTTCAGCAATTCCAAAACAAGAGGTGAAGCCCACCATCAAAAAAGAATCATTTGACCACTTTCAGGGTGTCAATGGAGCCTTGGATGGCTACCCACCCCTTGGCAATGCCAAAATGTGTCCTGATCCCTACAGTATGAATGGTGCCTACCCTTCCTATCCTGGTCCCTATGCAAGAGGTAGTCTGCCTTCCAACAGCCAGTCTTCTACACATAGCCCCATCAATGGCTTCCATCCGAACCTCCAAGGGATGCCCTACAATTACTACAACTATTCTCCAAAAGGACTTTTGTCCCCTGGAGTCTTGGGTTATGTAGGTCATAATGGGACCTGTTCCAAGGCTGCTGGAGAAAAAGAGAAAACCACTATCCAGAGTCTTCAGGCCAGGCTGGTACAAAACCATGCTGCTAATCAGCATCGCCTACAAGGGGTTGAGATGACCAACCACAGCTACCTACACCAGTCTGAGGCTTCAGCGTCTCCGGCACCACCTAAACATACTCCATCTGCACCTCCAGATCAGATGCACCGTGTCGCACCAATCATCAAGCAGGAACCTTTGGAATTGCCTCTCTATGACAGCAGAACTGACGGGCAAGTCCGAAGTTGCCCTGTCACTCCCAGTGTCACCCCACAACCCAACACCTGGCCAGGGCACACACCCAATGGCAGCTTAGCTTCCAAGGACTGGGATGGGAGTCTCAGACCAGGTCAAATTCATGCACCCTTCACTCCTGAAAAGCAGCGGCTTCACCAGCAGCATCATAGCCAACTTCAGAATTCTAAATATTCCCAAAAGCAGCAGCAATGGCGCTCATACCCTGGTACTCCAGTAGCATCCCCTGACCTCTGTTTAGCCCTTAAGACAGGCCCAACTTCAGCTCCTTCCCCTCACCCAGCTACCCCACAGCACTGGGGCAACCCTGCCCCAAGTCCACTACCCAAGGCTTGGGGTCAACCAGGGGCATTGGATTATAGTCTTGGGGGACTTAGACAGGGAACCCCTGTTGGGGCTTGTCCAGACAAGATGATGGCTGAGGCAGCAGACATCCGGGGCTCCACTCCTTTGGGCCTCCAGGAGAAAGCATGGAAATCTGGAGGTGCCTCTGCAGCAGGAAGCAATCCATCACCTGCACCAGAAGGTCGTCTGTTTCCAGATGCACTGCAGAATGTGACAGGACAGGCATGCTGGGATAGTGAGGTGGAAAGTGAACGAGAGCCTGAAGAGGAGGAGGTGTGGTCAGACAGTGAGCACAATTTCCTGGATCCTAACATTGGAGGAGTAGCAGTGGCTCCGGCACATTGCTCCATTCTTATTGAATGCGCCAGAAGGGAGCTGCATGCCACCACACCCTTGAAAAAGCCAGACCGCACTCACCCAAGCCGTATTTCCCTTGTGTTCTACCAGCATAAGAATTTAAATCAGCCCTGTCATGGACTGGCACTATGGGAAGCCAAAATGAAGCTCCTGGCTGAAAGAGCAAGACAGAGGCAACAGGAGGCTGCCCTCCTTGGCCTTTCACAGGAAGACATCAAAGCTTATGCAAAGAAACGCAAGTGGGCTGATGGAATAGTAAATTCCACCTCTGAGCCAATCAAGGACAAGCGGGACGGGGTGACACGGCTGGCCCCCACACAGCACACCACCACCATAGTCACAGCGTCACCCTACGCCTTCACTCGGGTCACAGGGCCCTATAGTTGCTTTATGTGATCTCTGTAAAAATGGGGGGCAGGAAATGGAGGTACAAAAGAAATCTCTCTCTTTACTACCTTGTATCTCTCCCTTCTCTGTATTCTCTCCCAGAGAAATGGTGGATAAAGAGACATTTTTTTAAATTATTTTTTTTTTTACCTCATGTTTTGGTGGCAGTTTGGGCGTCCCCCAAATGAACATGCTGCCTATGGTGCTCTTGTTCTCTCCAAAATGGAAGGGATTCCATAGTTTACCCTCCCTAAGTGAATTTAATGATTCTAATATTATTTCTATTATCACTATTATGATTGCAATTGTTACTGTTGGATGTTATTACAGGTATTGTTATTATATAATGAAAATGACTTTTTTTTTTATTTTAATTGTATTGTTTTTTTTCAGTGTCATTATTATGATTGTTTTAAGATCCCCCCCCCTCTCTTGTCTTTGTCACACTTACTTGTTTGATATGATTGTCTGAACAAGTTGAATGAATTTTTTTTTTTTTAATGCCTTTTTACCCATCAACCTCTTCATAAAACAGCACCTTCACATCACTGCAAGCCAAGCGTCTACACACCAACACAAGATACTCTGGAAAAGGACACTGTTTCTAAGTTAGCTGGGTCTATTCTGCAGTCACAAAGTGTGTGACCAAAACAAGTATCAGAAGCTGTGGTACCAGTGCCACGCGAATACTGGGCTTTTTGGTCAACTGGTGCTTTTTTCTGTCTTAGCTGTCATCATCATGGCAGCCGGCACTGGATCAAGGTGCTCCTTAACCACAGAAAAGGTCCAGTTGTGCATCCAGCTGACCTGATCAGATGTCATTGTCTGAGGCATCTTCATCATCAACCAGATGGTGCTGACTCATTTCTTCATGGTGCAGTATCTAGTTCCTACCCATGAGACAGCAGTAGGTCAAATGTTCTCTGAGGTGCTATTGCAGTTTGGCCTACCCTACCAATGCCCTAAAGATGACCTAGAGTAGGACCTGTGCTCTGCAGCACAAATTAGCTATTTTAACCTGTAAACTGCTAGAGTTGTAGAATTCTCCTTCAAATATGAAGTTGTTAGCTAACAGGCTAAAGCTTCAGTGGAAGAGAGACCATTCAAGGGTATTGGTGCTACTCACTAGTCTTTCCATGCCTCTTTGTCTGCTTTTGCCCTGACAGCTGATCTCCCCATAACCTGGAATTTAGGTGCTTCTGTTCAACACTTCTGTTCATGTGTAAATGTGGGGAAAGCTGAAGGGCTGCAGTTGGTTTACAAAAGGCAGTAGGCTTCTTGGTGCTTACAGATCACAGATAGTCTGGTGCTTTTGAAGCTGTCCTCTAGCTCTTTACCTCATGTTGAGACGTTGTACCCGGTCACAACATGTTACTAATACATGGGCTATAGAGACCGTAGGTCTTTGTCCTACATCCACATACTTATATACTTTTTTATTATTTATTACATTATAATGACTATGACGATTATTGTTATTGTGCTTGTTGTATTTTTGTTTCATTTTAAACAAATTGTAAATAGAAGAAAAGATTTTATAAAAGCACTTTTAATCTTGATTTTAAGGAGGAAAATGATGATAATGGAATATTGACAACTTGAAGCATAATTTTTTTTTAAATGGAATTTTATTGGGAGAGATAGAAATGTAAATAATTAAATATTTAGGTAAGATTATTTAACTGGTGAGGAATAAATCATAAATGATTCCTTTAATTTTTAGTTGTCAGCATGTTAAGCCCTCAATACTAGATGAAAGCTGGTCCTGATCAGTACTCTTTCTCTGACACTTATGGGCCCTGCTGTGTATCCTCTGTACTTAGTATACTGCTGTTCTTTTTAATAAGTACTGTACTTAGACCGATACCTCTGAAAAAGCACCTATAGCAGCTTCCTCTTTCAACACATGACCCAGACAGACTTGAGAACAAAACCTACAGCAACACGCAGTTGAAAGTTTTCACAGGATAATATCATGTGACATGATATAATCCTGTATACTCTTTGTCACAGATATGTTGTTTGAGCTTGGAAAAAAATTCTAATGAATTTACTATTTAAAAGCCCTTGTTTAAGTGAAAGGCTGTGCATGTGTCTTGCACTGTAACAGATCTTCAATAGAATATGTGATTTTTATACCTTAGCAAAGTTTCATAGACCTTATAAAATGTAATTTCTTCTTAAAGGTCTGAAACTCTTTGTAGATCATTGTGTTTCAGGTTTGTGTTTCCTTGAAGCCACTTGAATTCATATTTGACAGAAGTTAAATTTTTAACCATGGTGCTACCTGTAGAGGTCACTGTAGAAATGCAGAACATGGCAAAAGCTATGTTACTTTCAAAATCTTTATATGAGCCATTGTCTTGGTTTTAAGTGTATAGGAAATGTCTATGGTGCTGACTGCTTTTTTTTCTTCAAATTTTCCTCAGTCATGTTGAAAAATGCTGATAATGATCATGATTTCAAAGCACTCAGATGTTTTGGCAGTTTTCTCCTTTTTTTTACTCCCTAATCCCAATAAACAAAAAATGGTACTTGAAGCAGATCATTTAGACTCAATGATATTATACAGGTAGAAAAAATTAAACTCGTATGCTATGGAGATGAATAGACTGTTAACCTTTTTCCATTCTCGTAATTATATCCAGGCATTCCTTTCTTACTGCCTCACGCAAACACTCAAGTTCAAATGATTTTTGTCCCCATCTCTCAGCACTCAATCATGATCATGCCCAGTTTTACTTATTATATAATGACAAAAAAAAAACAACAAATAACTGGCAGCTACATTCCTATTAGTTAAAGATTGTTATTGGTTTTATTGTTTTATGTCAAGTATGCAGTATGTTTTTTTTTTTTTTTAAGTTTTTTCTTTTGTTTGGTCTCTCCTTGTAGCTGTTTGGTGTATTATGTGAATACATAGTGTATGTGGTAAATCCCACGATACTGTTTTATGTTCTTTAAAAGATGAAAAAATGAAATAAAAATTCATTTGCCTTCTCAGACTGGTTCACAGTCCCATCATTCATTCACACACAACAGTAAATATATAACATAAGCTATCAGTTGCTAACATTACCACTGGCAAATATTGTGGCCACACCACACATACAGTAGACGATGTTCATGTTTTTTACTTTGTTAAAAAAAAAAGGCAATCCACAGATAAGACACATTATAAAAATTTGTTTAATAGCTGAATAGTCTGGCTCAAACAATTTTATTTAATGGAATGTTTTCTAGATCAATTTAAACAAAACATTATGGATAGAGTTGAGAAAAAAAATATGGAATTGAATAATGGCAAAGTCTAAGAATCTGCATTATTCTGCAGTTAAAAAAATGCTTACAAACCTTAATGAGCTTTTGGACTTGGCTAATTGAAAGGAAGTATGAGAGCGGTCATTTGAAACAATAGAAATGATTATCAAACCTCCTTTAGGGAAGAAATTCAACACAGTGTGGCAAAATTTGTTAGTTGCATCCAGTCAGCTGGTGCAGATACATACACAAGGTTATAAAAGGATGCATGTAGATTATGGAGAACATAACAGGAGCTGATGTATAGTCATAGAACTGTAAGAAATTGGCAGAATGTAATGGGATTTACAAACAAAAACCAGCGCTAGTGCCTGAACAAAAGTAGACAAGGTTCCAGTTGGCTTAAGAGATGTAATCATTGTGTATGGTTAATTAGATAAAATTGAAACAGTGTAAATATTCATTAAATGTTGTGATTCCATAATTGTTGCTAGAGGCTGTATGTCCTGAGTTCACCTCTGACAGGTGTACACCCAATGCTGAGTAACTGCTCACAGCATCTGCTCCTATTTTATGCTATTATTATTAATAATTAAAAAACTCCATACATATGCACATAAGGCAGGACAGTGGCTTAGTAGTTAGAATTGTCACACCTTCAGGTCCCACGTCAGGTCTATGTGCATGAAGTGTCTTCATGATCACTTGGTGGATTTCCTCAAAGTTCTCCATTTTTTCTCCGACATGCAGATTAGGCTAATTTGCGTTCCCAAATTGGCCATAGTGTGTGACTGTGTGTGTGTGTTGACCAGAAGTCCTACCACAATCATACAAAATAGGAATAAATACAATGGCCCCTAGTTCAGAGGTCAGAGGCAACCTTGAACGCTCAAAGAGGCGTTTACTAAAGCGTGCAGTCAGCTTTCAATCTGAATAAAACCGATTGGGCGAAAAGCTTAATAAATCGCATGTCAGCGAGTGTCGTCACGCATAATATGAGCGACAACAAATGAAACACGTTTTATTTTAACGTTACAAGATCACCCTAATCTTCAAATTTAGAATTACATGTAAAAAAAAAAAAAATTTAAATTAAATAAATAAATTTAAATTTAAACATGTGGTTCCAGAGCTGCAGGTTGCCGACTGTCATGTGGGCTGTAGGCAAGGCATGACCGCAGAGGTAAAGCTTTAAAGTTTTTAATAAAGGAAACAGAACATAACCAAACAAACTCTCACTATGTAACTTAGAAGGAGCAAACTAGGGAACTAGGAAAAAAGCAAAACAGCAGTAATACGACTGTCTAGAAAAAACAGGAACTAAGGAAATTGGCTTGACGCAGAAACACGGTTTTAAACACAACATAGAACTTACAAAAACAGATACAAGACCCAGACCAACTAAACAAACGACTATTTATAATGAAACTAATGAGCTACCTCGGTTCAGGTGAGCGCTCCCATCACCTGACCGAAGTGCATCCTGGAAAATGCAGTTTAACCTAGCCAAAAGGACAAAAAACACAAAAGGAGTCCCTTGGCGCACGGCACCCTCTAGGGGTTATCCCTGACACCGACCCCTTTTTGTTTATTTTATTCATCTTATAACGAAAATAAATGTTTTATCTTGTAAGTTTAGAGTTAATGCAAATGTGCCATCAGAAACAGAGTAGTTTTGTTTAGAGCTTATCTGGCGGAAAAGTCCTTAAGGAACTTAGATTTCTAGAAGATGCAGTATTGGGTGTCTGCCCGGTCATCTACTCGTATTCAAAACTGTTTCCGATACTACCATACCTTGTTGTATGTGTCCTATGTGTCTATGAATCAAAATACTGTTAACTTTCTGATACTGTTAACTTTTCTTTGGATCTATTGTTTGTTTTTGCTTGTTGTTTTGCTTTTGGCCTATTCCACTGGGTACCACCATATCTATATTTTAGACCTGTGGGAAACACTGGCACCAATTCCACTTTAAATCAGAGCTGGTGCTTGCTATACACATTGCCCCTCCTCCCTCTCATGTGAAAGTGGGTTCACTTTGATAAGAGACCGAAATGGAACTTCCTGGTCACAAGTGAACTGCAAAAACAGCAATCAAGTCGTCTTGCGATCTCTCCTCTCTAAATTGAGTCTCAGCAAGTAAAAGTAATGTTGGTGTGCTAGTTTACAGTGCATGTGTCTAGTCAGTCTGTCTGGCTAATAAGTAGCACATCTTTTGGCCTTTCATTACCTTGTTTGCTTCCAGAGCCCTGTTCTGTGACAGAAGTGACAGTAAAATACAAATATTTTTTTCTATATTTTTATAAACAGAAACAGGCAACAGTGTTATAAACTCAGAAAAGTTAACTGACACATTGACAGTTGTGGCAAATGGTTGTCTTCCTTTAGAAACGTGTGGATCTTTTTAAATATAAGATATTTTTACATTGTAATAAAACTTTCGCAATGGTATTGAGGGCCATCTATGAAGAGAAAGCAGGCAATATCCCATTCAATAAAATATACTCACTGATAATTAGAATGGTCAGATGTCCCTCGTTCCAACAAGATAAATGTTACAGTATATTCAAGACAATTAATAGACTTTAAACATAAAACAAATCAAAGTCTTTCACCAAAAAGTCTAGTCTGTACTACTAACATCTGTATGTCAGAACAATTCTTTAAATATACAACAAACAAGAAGAAACCTTTTGCTGTTAATGTATCAAAACTGTATCATCATATTTTCTCTGGTGATTATAATAATTCTATATGAATACTACAAACATTCAACCACCCTTAAGATAACACACTAATCACAATCTCAGACAAAAACTCAAAAACAAAATGCCTTCCTGATTTACACAAAAATCTGATGCCCCCAAGTGGTCATCTGTAATATAACTTGTGCCAGTCAAAAACTCAGAAAACAGGGATTTCATACACGAGCGAATACATTTAACAACTTTAGATACTTTACATTTACATTAAAATATGACTAACATTTTTATTCATTACAAACTTTTATTTTTTAATATCTGACCTCAATCCCTGTCAGCTGTCCAATTACAGGCTGATATCAAACCTCCCCTTTATCACCAAGATTCTGGAAAAGATAGTAGCAAAGTAGCCATGTTCATATACACATAGAAATAGCACACACAAACTGCATTCAAATTGTAGATTTGAATGGTGACTATTCTGCATGTTCTCAAGTGGAGTTTGGTGTTCCACAGGGCTCGGTTTTAGGGCCATTACTATTTTCTCTTTACATGCTTCCTCTGGGCAACACAAGTTCATAAGCCTGGCATTAGTTTTCATTGTTGTGCTGATGACATACAGTTATAAGTCTCATATGTCAGAAATATAAGCTTAATAAAGATGAGCAGTGTGTGAAGGACATAAAAGACTGGATGTTAATTAACTTTCTTCAGCTTTATTGTGACAAGACAGAAGTTCTAGTCATAGGACCACATGCAGCTAGAAGCAAGCTTTGGATGGCCTTTCTGTTCCATCAAGTGCAAGATACCTTGGTGTGATTGTAGATTCCAGTCTTTCCAGTAGATTCCAGTAACGCCTTACTGTTTACTTGTTTAACTAGATGAATAAACAAGCTTCAGTTAGTTCAGAATGCAGAAGCGAGAGTCCTCACTAGAACCAGAAGATATGAGCACATCACCCCTCTCTTATCCACACTGCATAAGCTCCCAGTGAAATTTCACATGAATTTTAAAATACAAATTTTGACGTATAAAGCATTAAATGGTTTTGCGTGGCTTTATCTGAGTGAACTGCTAGTGTCTTACGATCCACCATGCCTACTTCAATCAAAGGATACAGGCTGCTTGTCAGTACCATGTATTATGAAAACTACAGCAGGGGGTGGTAGGGAGCCCCAAAGTTATGGGATAGCCTTCCAATTAATGTTCTGGACTCAGACACAGTCTCAGTGTTTAAGTCTAGGCTGAAAAACTATTTATTTAGCCAAGCATTTTTGTAAATAGATGTGCCTTAGGTCCTTAGGTAAAGGAGCAAATCTGTGGGACTCATGAACTTAGAGTATTATGGTGAACTGGTATGTTTAGATGCTGTCTTCCCCACTCTCATGTCTGTGTTTCCTTCTGGCTCTCCCCTTTTAGTTATAATGTCATAGTTAGTCCTGCCGGAGTCCCTGTTTGCACACTGCACTAATGATATCTTAATATATAATAATATATATTATATATTATCCAACTGTGATCATACATAACAACTGTTATCTCTCCTTCTTTTCTGCTCTATCCTCTTCTCTCTATCTCTTCCTCTCCCTGTCTCTCTATGTCAAGCTACACATGTCACTCCTGAGCTGTCAGTGATCCAGACCCCCTCTGCATTCTGGACCTGTCCAACTCGTCCTGGTGCCCCACATCTGGTTCAACTTGTCGTCTAATGATGGCCCCGTGTGGTCTGTTTAAGATGCGTGTGGTGACTGGGGACGATTCCACTTTACCACAAAGACGGTCCTGGCCTTGGCTGATGCAGACAGCTGTTCTCTGATGACTTGTGACTCAATATTTCAGGACTGGAATTTCCAGTACTCTACCTGAGCCTCCAATGGACTTCACATTAACTTAAACACGTCTCCTGTTATACTGAACATCCGTCCACCTAACACACAGTATTACTTATCCGTTATCATCCAAACGAGGATGGGTTCCCTGTTGCGTCTGGTTCATTCCTATTGCCATCTTAGGCAATAGGAATTGCTCATCGTTTTCCTTGCCACCGCCCCCCCTGGCATGTTCATCAGGGACAATCTAATCATTTTGATTCATACACATTATTCACACTCACTTACTCACTCATCGTCAGTACCGCTTAATCCTGTATTCAGGGTCGCAGGGGCCTGGAGCCTATCCCAGGAGACTTAGGGCACGGGGCAGGGTACACCCTAGACAGGGTGCCAATCTATCGCAGGGCTCACACACTACGGGCAATTTGTGAACGCCAATTAACCTAACCTGCATGTCTTTGGACTGTGGGAGGAAACCCAAGTACCCTGAGGAAACCCACCAAGCACAGGGTAAACATGCAAACTACATGCACACAGAGACGGGAATTGAGCCTGGCCGGGAATCGAACCCGGACCCTGGAAGTGCAAGGCGACAGTGCTAACCACTACACCACCATGCCGCCTACATTATTCACATTTCATACAAATTTTCATCATCTTCATTTGATTGTATAAAGCTGCTTTGCGACAATGAGAATTGTTAAAAGTGCTATACAAATGAAATTGTATTGAAATTAAATTAATTCATATTTGAATACATTTACCAGAGTATCTAAAAATCTTTTATTTATGCTTTTAGTTAACTCTTACTCCTCTGAATTTTGTCTTACCCAGGTAATAACTATGCAAGGGTCAGTGTGCCTAACCTGCAAAACTTGTTTTAAAACTACAGATTGATCCCAAAAAGTATAAAAATAGCTTTTATGTGTAAAACAATCTACTGTAATATACTGAAAAAACAAGATATTTTCTAATTTATTAGTAAATATTTACTTTTGTTTGTATGTATATAAAAAAAACTTGATATACTAATGTAAAGTGTTTAGCCATTTTTGCCATTTCCAGCATTTCAGTATTTGGCTTGTATTTTGACCCTTTTTGCATAAACAGTATGTGAAATAAAACACAAAATAATTTTTGGGTGCAGACATAGAGAAGTGATTGTTAATGCTAATTAAAGTTAAGATGTGCATAACTTGTGACATTCCTGCGAAACCAGAAGTGTTACTAGAAGATATCTTTACATATAATAAAACTGTAAAGTTGGTGTGTCTACATTCTTTGGAAATAATAATTTTGGGGGTGGGGGGTGTTGTGGGCGGCATAAGATGAGTAATAGAACACATCAAGATGAAGTTTTGGAATTTTTATCTGTTTGTCCATGCACACAATATATATAGGGGTTGGACAATGAAACTGAAACGCCTGGTTTTAGACAACAATAATTCATTAGTATGGTGTAGGGCCTCTTTTTGCGGCCAATACAGCATCAATTCGTCATGGGAATGACAGATACAAGTCCTGCACAGTGGACAGAGGAATTTTGAGCCATTCTTCTTGCAGAATAGTGGCCAGGCCAATAT
>JAOVVB010000029.1:1318469-1328971 GCA_028570985.1 Heterobranchus longifilis | reverse complement strand
CTCTCTCTCTCTTTTTCTCTTTATCGCTCTCTCTCTCTCTTGTTTCTCTTTATCGCTCTCTCTCTCTCGTTTTCTCTTTATCGCTCTCTCTTTCCTTGCTTCCTCGTTTCTTTTCATGTCTTGTGTTCTCTCGTTTCTTTCGTCCTCTTTCTCTGTACTATACTGTACTATACTCTATTTTCCTGTCTTCTCTCTCTCTCTTTATTCTAATTTTATCTCTTTATTCCTCTTTGTATTTATCTTCCCCTCCCCTTTCTCTTTCTCTCTCTCTGTCTGCAATTTTTATATTTCTCTGATTATCCCCCTCTCTCCTCTCTTCGCTTGTAATCCATTTCTCTCTCTCTTCTCTCACTTCTTTTTAAAACTTTTTTTTACACACACTCCCTCTCTCTCACGCTCTCTCTCTCTCTCTCCCCCCAGCTATGACCATGGTAACGCCCATTAATGACCTGCATGGCTGGGATGGGGTTGCCATGGTGAAGGGGGAGCGGCTGATGCGCTGTAAGTTGGCGAGTGTTCACCGCCTGTTCGATCTGTATGGCTGGACTCAGCTCACTACGACCCGGCTCACGGTGCGCCCTACACTTACACACAACACCCTACACACTTAGACACTACATCCTAAACCCTACTCACTTACACACTATACCCTAAACCCTACACACTTACACACTATACCCTATGTCCTATATCCTGCACCCCAAACACTTACACTCTACACATTTACTCACTATACCTGACACCCTACACACTTACACACTACACCTTACACTTTACACATTTACACACAATGCACTACACCCTATACCCTACACATTTACACACTGCAATCTACACACTTACACATTACACCTTTTACCCTACACACTACACACTATACCTCACACCCTACATACTACACTCTACACACTTACACACCATACCTCACACCCTACACACTATACCCTACTCACTGTGCACTACACACTGCATCCTACATATACCATAATCAATATATCATGCATATATCGTCCTATATCCTGCTCAGTACACACTACACTATCAACCCTACACCTTATACCCTACTCTTTAACCCATAGCACCCTACACACCACACTACACACAATACATTACACACTTCACACTAAACCTTACACACTACACCCTACAGTACATACTTCCCAAGACACTATTCCTTACACACTAGACAGTCACCACAGCCTAGCTCACAGTCCACTGTGTAGAGGATGGATATATTCACAGACTTTTACTGACATCAAGTGACAGAACAGTCATGTAGGCAGCTATAGGAAACACTTCTCAAAAAAACAAAAAAACACCATGTCTAAAATGTCTCTCGCTCTCTGTCTGTTGCTCCGTCTGTAGATGCGTATCAGTAAAGAGCAGGAGCACTTCCTGGTTCTACCTGACGGCCTGACCTACGGCGAGGTCACTGCCTCTAACCTGGTGAGAGTCTTTATTTTATACAGGATGGAGGTCATGACGGTCACTGAGTAGATATGAATAAAAAATTTATTCGATATTTATTTACTCCTGGGTTTCATTTTACTCAGCTGTTCTATTTTTAATCTATTATTGGGCAGATTAATTTCAGCGGGTCTAAATTATAGTTTCAGTATAAGTGGAGATGTGGAGGATAAAATATGCATGAGCTCATTTTTAAGACATTGTCTCCTGTACACTGTAGTCTGGCTGTAATAGCTTCCAAAATTAAACTCGCCCTACACCAGAGTAGCTATATTTGGATCAATGAATGATGATGTGTGTGTGTGTGTGTGTGTGTGTGTGTAGGTGAAGGTGAATATCCTGGGTGATGTGATTGATCAGGGCAGCACTACATTAGGAGTGGACGTTTCTGCCTTCAGCCTGCACTCGGCTATTTACTCCGCCCGACCCGACGTCCGCTGCCTACTACACCTCCACACCCCGGCTACAGCTGCTGTACGACACATGTGCACGCACACACACACACACACACACACACACACACACACACACAAATAAAAATTAAATTTGACTCATTTATACAAACTAATGCAAAAACACACAGACAAATGAAAAGTTTTGATCGATGACTGACAATCAATATTCAAAAAGCAATATTCATTAAAATCAATAAATAAAAAATGTAAAAAAAATTATTATCATAAAGCACTATCAAGCAAATTCTCTGGAAACTATCACTATCTAGACTACGCCTATGTCAGTCATCACTTGCTGAGGTTTTAATTTCCCTAAGCAAGTGATAGCGTTTATTTGATAGGCTTACATTTGTGCTTTTAATCAAAAGTCAAACTGTCCTGCAATCCCTTGCATCCGCCAGCTTAACCTGAGCGTGAGAAACACTCTCAATGGCTTGAACCTAAACCATTCACTAACTACTTGTTTTCCATCTCTTCCCACCTCCATGTGGACTACTAACATTATCTAAACTATATCTCCACCTGTATCTGAGCGTATCGTTACGTCATGAAGAATACTGGACATTACGCCATTAGCTACCTGTAACTCTTGGCCGCGTCTCTAAGCAGATTGAACTATAATGGTAGAGTGCTAAAAATGATTTTAGAAAATAATGATGCGTTATTGTTATTATTGTCTTGCGGGTGCTAAGATAAAATTTCCAGCGTGAAAAATTTCCTACGGTCTAAAATTACCTACGGTCCAATATACTAAATTCTGAACCAATTTTATCTAACCTGCAAATCTAGCGGCTGCAAATGATAAACACATGACGATGCTGTAGCTTATATAAGATTACATCAAACCAAGTATAAGATTATTAAACTAATTTCTAATGAAACTTTCTACAATAGCAACAGAACAAGAATGTTTCACTTACAATTTTAGTAAAATTGCATTAGAAATAAGTTTAATAATCTTATATTTGGTTTGATGTAACCTGATTTAAGAAAGTGTAGATAAATGTAGCTACATTCAAGATATTTTCAGTTGCTAAGGTATCGTTTCTTGCAGTACATTAAAAGTTATGCGAAATAATCGTCTAACACTAAACTTGTCCGTTGCTCTGAGTTTTTTTTTTAATGAATATGAGTTTAAACGTCCCAGTGGATCGTCATGTAAAGAAAGTGAGGTTTATGATTTTTTTTTTTTTAAAGGATAATGCTGACTCCTGACACGGACATCCAGCTCACGGCTACCAGTTTAGCATCACAGCATTAGCTTTAATTTGTGTAAAACCCCTTCTACACATGAATCTTCAGCACCTGACCTGTGATCTGTTTAATCCAGGTATCGGCCATGAAGTGCGGCCTCCTGCCGCTGTCCCATGAGGCTTTGCTGGTGGGCGACGTGGCGTATTACGATTACAACGGCGTGATGGAGGAGGAGGAGGACAGAGTGGACCTGCAGAAGAGTCTTGGGCCTACGTGCAAGGTGATAAACACTCAGTCATCATCATCGTTAGCACACGCACGCTCACAGACACACTAAAATGTAATGGGTTTTAAGGTTCTTGTCCTGAGGAACCATGGCTTCGTGGCTCTGGGAGAATCAGTAGAGGAGGCTTTCTACAGCATCTACCACATCCAGACAGCCTGTCAGATTCAGGTGGGAGTTCATACGAGTATTACTTTAGACTCAATAGAGATGTGTGTGTGTGTGTGTGTGTGTGTGTGTGTGTGGTTAACAGAAATATACGATGTTGTAGGTTTCAGCATTGTGCTGCGCCGGAGGAGAGGAGAACCTGATCATGCTGGACCGGACCGTGCACAGACCGATCTCCACTGGCACCGTGGGCTGGGCCGGGTCCACGTTCGGCCCCATGCACAAGTCCCGGCTCGGAGAGCACGAGTTCGAGGCGCTCATGAGGACTCTCGACAACCTGGTCAGAGACTGTGTTTATTATTAGCACTAATATTATTATCATTTTTATTATTATTAATCCCACTAATAATTTTGCATCAGCACTGGCTTCCTGTAGTACCGTAACAATACTACAAAGATCATTTGAAACACAGTAGTGGATGCGAGTGTGTCAGCGCTGTGCTGTAACCTGAGCTGACCCGTGTGTTCAGGGTTACCGTACAGGATACGCCTACCGCTTCCCCGTCCTCCTGGAGCGCTCCAGGACGCGCCGAGAGGTGGAGGTTCCCGCCACCGTCACCTCCTTCAGCTTCGACGCCGAGGGGAAGCGGGTGCAGACGCGACCTCAACCTCACACCCACAAACAGCAGCTGGAGAAAACGCGATGGCTGAACACTCCGAACACGTACCAAAAGGTCAACCAGGACCAGACGAGCCCCGGACACCGCACCACGGTCAGAACAACATGACAACACGACACTCGGGCGCAATCACGTGGGATTCAGCGGTGTTCACTAGGGCTGGGTGCAGCGATAAAGATATTAGATCAGCGTGTGTACAGGAGTAAAGCATTTAACACTGAAAAGGAGGAAAAATATAAGATTTAATAAACCGAGTTGTTATAAAAATAAACACGGGTATTAAATCCAAACATTTTATTAAATTAGATCATTCGCACCCAGCCGTAGTGTTCACTTACTGAAACTATCTATTTATCTATCTATCTTTCTCTCTCTCTCTAACTCTAACTTTCTCCCTATACCTCTCAAGGTGTGTTTGTCTCTCCCGTCTCTCTATCGGTTTCCCTCTTTCCCTCTCTTGCTCTTTTTGTTTCTCTCTCCCTCTCCCTCTCTCTAACTCTAACTCTTTACATTTTCCTGCATCTCTCTCTCTGTCTCTCTCAGTTTCTCTTTCTCTCTAACCCTTGATGTTGGTCTCTCTTTCTGTGTCTCTCATGCTCTCTCTCTCTCTCTCTCTCTTTCCCAGTTCAGTTCACCAGTTCTTTATTGGCGTGAACATTAACAGTGATGCTGATGAATCTAAACTCCTGCTCTTGTTTTCACGGAGAAAGAAAGCGAACGTCAAAACTGTCCCAAAGCGCTCACAACCGAGACGCCGTCCATAAACATTTAACAACACCACATTATTTTAATCATCATTATTCATCACTCATTATATATTATATTATTATCAAGTCTTAGACTACGTGGCGCTTCTGCTGTACACATCCCTGTGAATGAGTTGTTACCATGGAAACAGGAATCGAGCACATTAATATAAAACTGTTGTTCATGTTACAGCCGGAGCTCCCGGTGTTAATAACGAAAAGTTCATCTGACCAATCAGGTTCCAGCAGTGAGTTCAGCGGTGTACAAATATTTATTACCTACACAGAGAGGCATTTCTGTCTAGGAATAAAATCAAAAGTGAAAACAGTCTGTGTGTATAGACTTCTCAGATGATGCAGATAGATGGTGGAGAACCTGTATGTTATTTGGATTTTTATTTTTCAAAACTATTTCTTTAGATGTAGCATTTACAGCATGTAGAGCCTTTCTATGACATTTTTAAGCCGTTTTAGTAATAATGATATTCAGTGCTCATTGGAAATACTTTCTCCCTCTCTCTCACTCTCTCTCCCTCTCGTTCTCTCTCCCCCTCTCTTTCTTCCTCTCTCTTTCTCCCTCTCTCTCTTTCTCCCTCTCTCTCTCCGTCCCTCTGCAATGCAGTGGAGATATTTCAGGATTATGAAACCGATTGCTGCAGTGTCTCTGCTGCCCTCTGGCTGATCCTCTCTCCCTGATCCTCTCTACCTGTTTAATAGTCATGACTTCATTATTCACCTCGTTTACTCATACACTTCACCTCTGACCCTGTTCGCTCCTCTGGCTTTCAGTGGCTGCGCACCGACGAGGTAGCTCAAACCGGAGGCACAGCCATCAAGATCGAGAACCCCAACCAGTTCGTTCCTCTCTTCACCAACCCTCAGGAGGTCCTGGAGACGAGGAATAAGGTACAGTGAGGTGAAGCGACAGGTTTACGTAACACAATTTTAAAAAAGACACTTTAATATTCACCTTTAACATGAACAGCATTGAAAAGTAACAAAGTATCCTGTTTTTGGTTTGAGCGCGCACACTGGAGACCCATCTGAACGGTGAAAAATGACTAAAAAGTGAATTTTGAATCGTTCTTTGTTTTTTTTCTTTGACTAGAGATACAGCTTTTGTTTAATGTTTTATAATTCGGTAACATTAACAAGTGAAGGACTAAAAATCTCCCACAACGTACCCGGAGACGCACAGCGATAACAATCTCGCCCTATCATCTGGAGATCGGATGCTGTAGCCTAGAGAGAGCCGATTGGCCGAGCCCTCTCAGAGGGAGGCACTCTAATGTACTTTACAGCCAATCACGGGTGTCTGTGAGCTCACACATGTGTAAGGAGTAGAGAGCGCTGTCCTCCAAGTGTGTTACGCCACTCCCTACGGTGCATGAGCGAAAAGTTCGAAACGATGCGGTCAGAGAAAACACGCGATAGTCTTCGTCCTCGCTGGTTGGTAGTCGCAGCCTTGATGGAGGCGTGGCCTTATGAGGGGTGGGAATTGGCTACGACTAAATTAGGGAGAAAATCAGTGAAAAAATCTCAAGGAAATTATTATTATTTTTTTCTTATGAAAAAAAAACAAAACTAAACAATAATGTATTAGACATAGCGCATTAATATAAACCCTCGATTTGCATAAATAGCTTCTGCTCAGATGGGTTGGAGAATCTGAGCAGTGCTGTGGTGTGATTTATTTTAGCTCCCTGTAGAATTTGATAATACTCCTATATTCTTTTGTTTGTTTTGTCTTCGTTTCAGATCCGACAGCAGAACCGCCAGGACATGAAGACAGCAGGACCACAGTCTCAGTTATTAGCCAGCGTGATCACAGAGAACAGCCCACCGGTACTAAACCATCTAACATTCATGATGTAGGAGGCAGAATAGAACAGCCGTGACGTCTGTAGGTGTGTAGGAGCCGCTAGGAGCCGCTAGGAGCCTAGGGGCTGTTTTGAGTCATCAGCCTACCTGTCAGGTTTATCAGAAGGTGGGAGGAAACTGGAGAACCCACAAGCACAGAGAGAACACACACACACACACACACAAGCAGTTTCAGTTTTGACATAACTCTGTATACACTTCGCTTTTCTACTGGACAGTGTCAATGGTATCGTCAAATTTAATGATTGGGATTTAATTTAACCGATAATTATATTCACCTTTAGTTCATGTTATCTTTAGGGATGCAGATTTCAAACACATTTATCTTAACCAAGAGTTGAACATGTTCACAATCAATAATCAATTAATTATGAATGATAACAATTAAGGCAGCACAGTGGTGTAGTGGTTAGCACTGTCGCCTTGCACCTCCAGGGTCCAGGGTCGATTCCCGTCTCTGTGTGCATGGAGTTTGCATGTTCTCCCTGTGCTTGGTGGGTTTCCTCCCACAGTCCAAAGACATTCAGATTAGGCTAATTGGCGTTCCCAAATTAACCGTAGTGTGTGAATGAGTGTGTGTATGTGTGTGTGCCCTGCGATGGATTGGCACCCTGTCCAAGGTGTCCCCCGCCTCATGCCCCAAGTCTCCTGGTATAGGCTCCAGGCCCCCTGCGACCCTAAATACAGGATAAAGCAGGATAGACCATGAGTGAGTGATAACAATTATTTGTTTTGCGGTTTAAGTTTTATTCAAATAGTTATAACAATAAATTAGTTATGTGAGACAAATTAATGAAGCCCAAAAAGTTTTTTTTTTTAAAGAAGAAGAGGCTACTAAAAATACACTGCCTAATATTGCACATTGCCAGAGATAATGTGCATGTGAGAAATATGACGCAAATCAAAAACGAATTAATAATTCCTTAAATGGTTAAATTCTTTACTTCGATTAATCAATTAATGATTAATAATTAACATCCCTAATTATCTCAGATGCATTCTGTAGGGTTAGGGTTAGTGTTATACTGTTTATGCTCATGAGTGTGTACCAGCTTTCATTATTATTACACCTGAGTCACTCCTTTCCAATAACAAATCTGACTTGGTTGTGTTTGTGTGTACATGTATGTGTGTGTTTATGCATGTGTGTGTGCATCTCACCACAGTCTCCAGAGAAGTTGGAGCCCCCTTCGACCCCTGAGCCGGAGCCCCCGAATCCGTTCAATGAGCTGACGGATCAGGCGCTGGAGGATTATCGCAAAGAAGTCCAGCGCAAGCAGCTCACCGAGGATGGTACGACCTGTACACCACGAACGCCTCGTCACCCCACAACACACACTGCGTGTTGCACGTTGTTAGCCAAACCTGTCACTCGTTCACGCTAGCAAGCAACAAAACAAGAAGCAACCGTCGATTTTTTTTTTCTTCATATGTTTATGTTATGGAGTTTCAGTGTCACTCAATTCGAGATTTTCTCGGTATTAAGCAAATTAGATATGAATGATTGATTAATCAGACTGATACTTTTTGCATGTGATCACTTTCACAAAAATGACTTTTTAATTAATTTCTTCATTTTATAATTGCGTAATTATTTTAGATCTTTAAACAAATATAATATATGACAACTTGTTAGGAGACACAAAATACATTTGTTTTCTTATCTCATTTAATGAAAATAAAATGTTGTCCAATGACAACTGACCCAGTGTGAAAAAGTAATCACACCCTTAGGTGCACAAATGAACCAAATTTAGTTGATAATTGGCTTTACGGTATCCGTAAGGCTGATCATTTCAAGTTATGCTTTGTGTGTCTCCTGGTCTTGTATTACATTCTGTGTGTGTGCAAAAACAGATTTATCAGGAGACGGGCACTTCACTCTCCTGTATATATACATAGTGTTACTGAGGGAAACCGTGTCTTTGGAAAGTTTGCTGAAACAGAGTTTACACCTCCTGGTTAGCTTGTTAGCTTGTTAGCGCCATTATTGTGGTCAGAAACTAACAAACAAACTTTAGACATCACACTTGTCTTATGATCTGCTGAAGTAAATTGGAAAGGATGTATATTTCATGTTTACAGCTGTGATAAATCTTAGTGTTAATTAATTCTGTTCCTGTCCTATAACTCATTAACGTCCCCGAATGATGAACTACTTTCCAATGTTTAGATTTGCGAGCTTTACACACAGATCTCTGTCCTAACACACCCTCCGCCCTGTCTCACTATTTTAACTCACTAATTACTCTCCTAACTCTCCTTCCCTTCCCGTGTCACCCCCATGTCCTCAGTGTCAGGTGGGGAGGAGGTGATGAACGATACGGGGACTCCTCCCCCTGCTTCTTCTCCCACAAAAGTGCCCTCCCCCACCAAACCACCTGCCTCAGGTGAGCCGTCACACCAGTACACCAGTACACCACACCCTCACACCTCACACACCTTTTTAACACACTCACAGCATGCGCTTACTAATGACACTATGGATTAGGAGTTTCTAAATCATTTCAAATGTGGGCGGAGCCAGTGAGCTGATTGATCCTCATAATGATTCCAACTAGAAACCCTTTTCTATCGGACAGTGTCAATGGTATCATCATATTTAATGTTTGGGTTTTAATTCAAATTTACCTTGAATTGATTTTTTATTCATGTTATCTTTGGGGTTGGAGATTTTGCACAATTAACTGAACATGTTAACAATCATTAAGAAATTAATACTTAATTATAATTATGTTTTCTTACTGTTAATAATTATAACAATAAATTAGTTACGTGAGACAAATTGATGAAGAAAAAAAAAGCAAAGCCGCTGAAAATACGCTGTCCAATATTGTGCATTTCCAGAGATAATAGACGTGATAAATATGATGCAAAACAAACATTATCAGTTTATAAATTCTTAATCTGTTATCTCAGGTGCATTCTATACAGTATACAAGCTTATTACATACGGTGTAGCATTGTGTTGTCTAATTTCACCGGCATGTGAAAAATTGAAAAATCTTTTTTGAGTGAGATTTTATTAACCAAACAAAAAGACAAGATGGTTTTTATTTTAAGCACTTCAATCAGTTTTTTTTACTGTTTATCCAGTTTTGGGGACTGCAAAGAATTAAAAGCTTTGTGTAGCCGTATGTAGAGCCGTGTGTTCATGATCAAAACTGTATGCTTTTTTTAGGTATACGTTTAGCTGTACATGTTCAGTGTTTGCTGAAAATGTCCTCGTAAAATGTTTCCACACTGATAGAAAAAGTTAAACAAATCCCCACCAAGTCTGTGTAGAAATTACAAAAATGACTTGAGCAGCTTAGTAGCTTCACCAAGAGAGAACAAAAACATTGCAGCACAAAACACTGGAAGGTTTAATTCAACGTTTCTCACTCAGAAGCAGACAGAGACCACCTCGCTCGCTCTCGGACCTGATATGCAATGATATGCAATAAATCAGTCAATCAATCAATTATTCAATCAATAAACTACTCGTTTAACCCTTACACCTCCTCTTCTTGGGGACAGAGATGGACGGGAAAACCACGGACGCTGTCCCGAACGGGAAGGAGGAGGACGAGAAGCAGCAGAAGGAACTGGAGAAAGGATTGAAAGCTCTCTCCACCAGTGACACATCAGAAAGCTCGGTGGTCCCGCCTACTGCCCCGCCCACCAAGCCTCCAGGCACCACCCCCGA
>JAOVVB010000029.1:1300851-1311013 GCA_028570985.1 Heterobranchus longifilis | reverse complement strand
CGTTCTTAAAACGTTTGCACCGTTCAAATGTTTTACTGCGGCTAAGCGTGTCATCACCATACTGTGCCATATTGAAGTCTTCTGTAAATGACGCTTGCTTCTTCATCTTCGTTCATCAGGAACATCATTAAGTCCCGGTTTGACTTGAACACCCCTTGTAATTTAAACACAGTGATTTTAAAATACTATAAATACTAAGAAATAATAACATAAACATCAACAAACATTACTGTAGGCTGTTCCGTCTAAAAGCATGACTACAATCCCGTCTCAAAATTGTACGAGAAAAGGTTATAAGAAAATAAACATAACTAATGTCAGATGAAATGGTTGCACCAATTATTTGGAAAACCATGATTACAGTATATCAATGTATAATAAATGGATAATAATGATATATACAATATAAATACAAATATACATGTGAAATGTAATGTGTAGTTTGAATAAAATGGAGGTGTTGGCGTAGAAAAGGAAAAATCAGAATAGATGCACATCTGTCAGCTTTGGTTTAATTAGAACAGGTTATGTTTTAATATTTTCCTGTGAAGTAAATCTCAACGCAATAAAAAAAGCTCTAAATTTCTATAATTTGCCTCCTTTCACGCTCTAATGACGTGCCGAGACGTCGGCACAGGTCTTATTTTTTTTATCCGTCCGCATGCTGCTGAGGAGATGCCGTGTTGTTTACTCGCTCTGTTAGCAGCAGCAGCTTCTTGAGCCAGCCGGCCAATCACATCCACAGTCATTTCCCAGCTCAGAGACAAAGGCTCTCATTGGCTGACAATGATGTAATATGTTGGTGCAGAGAGGAGATCAATGATGTAATCATATTTTCTTTCACAGGCAATATATGAACAGAAAAGGTGGCTTCAACAGACCTCTGGATTTCATCGCTTGATGGAAGATGGATCTCTAACTTTTTTCACTTTTTTTCTTCCATCATGTGTATATTTTAATTTTTGTTTGTGTTGTTAATACTACATGCGTAAATATTGTTACTGTTATATATCCATAGTATACACACATGTACGGATTTCCTGACTTTGAATAAAATGTGGCAATTAATGCTTGCACCTTTTTTTATTCTTTAAATAATTCTGGTGTTTAATATACTGTAATTTTCTATATAATGTAGAACAAATCCACCCAGAGTCAGGTTTTATTATTTACATCCACAAACACACACATACTGCATTTCATCAAATCATTCCAGTTATTTTTAGATTCTAATTTTAACATCAGTCACATATTAAATGATAACATTTGTTGCTTATACATATTCCATATGAAGTCCATCCACGGCTAGATTAAAATGTAAGCATTGAGCTGAAAACTTTATAGCACAATGTTAAAGATATAGGTTGTAGATAACGGACATCACATGAGAAGTCATGTTTTTGCAAAACAGCATGTGCAGAGGAGAGTGGGCGTGGCTACGCTTGACTTCCGGGGGTGTTGCTGCTCTTCAACTAATCAGACGCGAGCGTGCTCGTGCGAGGCGACCAATAGCGATTGAACAACAAAACGAAGCGTTTCCGACTAAAATAAACAGCAATAACGACACCATTCGTGTTTTAACCTTACTTCTGGTTAAAACCTTACCAAAATCATTTATTTTCTACCTCCATTCTACAGCGTTGATTAATAGCAAAGCGGACCTGTGGTCACGTGCGGCTCTGGTTTCTATGGCAGGGGCTGCTGACCAATAGGGAACCCGCTTCCTGACTCGCGTCACCCAATAGCAGAACGTTTTGCGGTCGCGTTCCAAAATGATAAATAGTGAACTCGTTGAACAAAAGTTAACGTTCCGTTGGGACCTAGGTAGTGCGCGCGAATAGGGAACGAGGATGTGATTGAGACCGAGCCGGTGGTGGAGCGAGGGGATAATATGACAGTCGCTTCGCCGCCGTCTCAGCTGCCGGAGAGAGAAAGAGAGAGATAAGAATTCAGCTAGCTGCGCTTTTTAAAAATAAAACAATAATTAAAACAATAAATGATTATTGATAATGCACCTTAGTGTTATTAGTTGATTGGAGTTTACTGGATATTTTTGTGCACAGAGTCTGGCACTTTGTGATTGTTTTTATTTTTTACTTTTCGAATCAAGTAGCAGCTCAGTTATTGTTTATTTTATATATATATATATATCTATAAAAAGAATACATTTTAAGAGTGTAGAAGGGGAAAATCTTTAACAAGGATTTGCAATCTTTAACAAATTGAATACATTATTAACAATCCTGGGCTAAGCTGCTGTTGTTTTTGTTTTTGACAGCTTGGAGGATTTACAAGAAGCAGAAGAAGGAAAAACACAAATTTATCTTTTTTTTAAAAGAACAGCAAAAACAAATTGTTTTTCATTTGCACTAAACCGTTTTGTGCATTCGTGTTTTTTGGCTGCTTGTTTTAGTTTTTCCCCTTTTCTTAGTTTGTCTCTTAAAAAGGAAATAATAATAATAATAATACAAGCTCAGAAAGCTGGCTCACTGACTGTATATTTATTTATATATATATATATAAAAATAACACTTTTTGCCCCATCAATGCTGTCACTGAGCTAGCTCTTGTTTTTTTTTTTCCTTTTTTAGTTATTTTTTAATAAATAAATATATTTATATATACATATATGGTTTTCCTCCTTTAATCTACAAGGACGCGCGCGAGACAACCACAGCAACATTTCCCCATTACGTCATTTATTTTTATATTAATTTTTTTTTCTTATCTTTTTTTAATTTTTTTTTAATATTGCTGTTATTGTTGAACATGGCCGCCATCGGGATGGTGCAGATGTTGATCGAAGCTGCTGAGTATCTTGATCGTAGAGAAAGAGGTAAATAATACACTTTAAAAAAATATATTGTTTATTATTACTTAAATGCATTGCATGCCTTTTTTTTTGGTTTGCATGCATGCACGCGCTCTGTGTGCGCGTGCGTGCGCGCGTGTTCGTCTACGTTTCCTAATGTAACCCTTTTATCTGAGATTGCAATGCATAAGATTATTATAAAAAAAAATTTTTGCATACATTTTGTTGTTGTTGTGGTTCATTTGCAAGTATCACGTGGTTTTCCCCCTGTTTTTTTCTGAGCTTTGCATGCATTCTCATGCATACCAGGATGTGTGTGTGTGTGTGTGTGTGTGTGTGCATGCTTTTTTTGCTGGGATAATCGTGGGATTAAAATATTTTTGAGTCCTGATGGAGGTTTTCCTAGCTCATCATCATCATCACTGTCCTCCGATTCTTTTTTTCTTCTCCCTCCTTCCTTCCTCTCCCTCCTCCTGGATGTGTTGTGGTTTGGGCTCTTGGGTTTACTCCAGTTCAGATGACATCATTGACCCAAAAGCAGTACATTCACCCTTTTTTTCTTTTCTAATTTTTATTTTTTTAAGACAGACATTTAACCGTTCCCATTTTTTGCACGACAGGATGCTCTTAGAGCACGGACATATTTTTATTATTATTATTATTATTATTATTATTATTATTTAAAAAATCAGGTTATTTATTCGTCCATGTGTTTATTTTGCAGAAGCAGAACACGGGTATGCCTCAATGTTACCGTTCACCAGCCACAAAGACAGGGACGGCTCCAAAAGGAAAAATAAAAGCAAGAAAAATTGCAGCAGCAGGTAAAACGTGTGACCTAGTTTCAGCCATTTGATGCTCATCCCACATACTCACATACTCATACATCCATAATACACATTAAACCTAAAAATTACTTCCACATTTTACATGTGCCGATTTTTAGGCACTAGATGTGTCCTGTGCATACATGCATATTTATGCGTTAAACATTTATCCGTTAAACATATGCAAACAGATGCATATGAATTTGCATATTCACTATACACTATACACGTATGCACGTACAAATAGTTGTGTACCAGATATAAAAGAACAAAATTTATTTATGCATTAACCATCGATGCACTATGTAGGTGCAATAATCCAAATATTTATGATCTAACTGTACTTATAGGACAGATGCACGTACATATCATATCAGCATTTAGATATGTATACATGAAATGTATCTATGCACTAACCATGGATGCACTTGGCAGGTGCCAGTACTTATGCACTAGATGTCCGTACATCTGGTGCTATCAGGTGCCAACACTTATTCATTGAGATATGTATACACTAAATGTACATAAGCATTAATCCAGGGTGCACTTGGCAGGTGGCAATACTTATATGTCAGATATGTGTACACGAAATGGTTATATGCACTAATCATTGATGCACTAGGCGGGTGCTAATACTCAATCACTAAATATTTATGATCCAACCGTAGTTATAGGCTACAGATGCACGTTCAGGTGCCAACACTTATGCATTAAGATATGTATACATGAGATGTACATATGCACTAAGCACTGAGGCGCTAGACAGGTGCCAATACTTATTCATCCAATATTTATGATCTAACCATACTTATAGACTATGGATGCACGTTCAGGTGCCAACACTTATGCACTTGGGTATGTATACACGAAATGTACACATGCACTAACCATGGATGGACTAGGCAGGTGCCAATACTTATGCACTAAGAATGTATGCAGTCGCGGTGCCAATACTTATACACTAGGTATATGTGTTGATTGCTTTACACTAAACATGTAAACATTAGAAAGGTGCCAAAACATTTGCTTTGAAACAGAAAACTGGAACCTGACTGCAGGTAGGACTGAGGAAGGGGAGTCATTTGGGGAGTCATTTGGGGAGTCATTTGGGGAGTCATTTGGGGAGTCGAAGCTTTACTGCGTAACTAATTTGCACAGAATTGTGGAAACTGTGATGTTAATTTTTTTGCTAGCGTGATCGCCGGGATTCTATCCAACACCATGTCTGTATTTCTCCAAAATAACAACACACTTGTATAAACACTCACTTTATCCTCCCACACGAACTCCTGATCCTTCACGGCCTTCTCTTTTTCCCTAACATACGCCTTCTTGTAACCGTGACATACGTGAGCCACGTAAAAATACGGTTAGCATGGGCACGGCGTGTTGGGAGATCTCCTCAGGAAGCGCTGCAGCCGTGGTACTCCACCAATCAGCAGGATTTTACACCCTGTGTCTATTTCTGTCGACCGCTGGCACCCGAGCCAAGATTCAGTCTCAGTGCTCAGGAGGCAGATAAATGCGTCTCGAAATACACCTCCATTACTACGAGGGGCGTTCAAGTCAAACAGGGACTTGTGATGAAATTTCATGTGTGTGAAGGCGATTGACATTTCCAGAGGACTTCGAGCACAGTACGGTGATGAGACTCTGTAAAATGAGCCGCAGTAAAACATTTGAACCGTGCGAACGTTTTAAAGAAGTTATTGTCACGTCCCCTGTATAGTCCTGAATTCGCTCAAAGCCATGTCTACAAGGAGTTCCTGGGAGGCCGGTGTTTCAGACGTGAATCAGACCGGTGCTGGCGTACTGAGAAGACTTTCTATCTTTTGACATTGGGATAAGTGCATTAGTGTAGCAGGGGATTACAGTATATAGACGGATCTCGGTTTATTGATGCGCAAAAAGTCAACGTTACGTTATGTAGCAGTGTTTACTCAGAAAATCAGAAACTGGTCTCATTACGGAATTCATGAGAGAAACCTTATCATGATGAATTGTCACACTTCTCTGTGATGCAACGGTAGCGTTACTGTTCCTCCAGCACTGGTTTAGGATTACTCTCTTATACAGATTTTTATTTCTGATAGTTTTAGTTTTTTACATCATTAATTCAAATAAAAATTTTATTTGTCCTGAACACAGTGTGATATGCAGAAACGCGCTTAAACGACTGTCCGTGACCTAAACATTATAGATAATATATAATAAAAAGATCAAAATATTTTTGCAATAAGAAAAAAAGAAAAAAAATTGCACTGAGAAAAAAGATTTAATTAATCTACAAATTTAAGATTTAAATGAAATTTTATACTGTATAGGTAAAATTTGTATTGTTGTATTTCTTGTTTGTGATAAATTATCTTAATTAATTAAAAAAGAAGTAGGTTAAGCAAGAAAGGATGTAAGAAAAATAACTAAAAATGTGAGGAGAAAAATATATAAGAAAGAACGTAGAGAAAGGACAAAGTTTAAAATAAAAAGAAAGTGTATGGAAAGACAAATGTAGTAAGATAGAAAGGTGAAGAATGAAAAAACTACAAAGACATTTATAAGAAATAAAAGGAAATGATAATGAGAAAGAAGGAAAAAAGACAGAAAAGAATAAAGTAGCTAGTGAAGGAAAAAAGCAAAGAAATTCAATAAAAGAAAAAAAAAGGTTTTCTCACTATGTGATGGCGTGTTTCATCCTGCAGCCTCAGAAGCTCTTTACTCGGCACAGATTTATTATTTTTTTTGTCAGAAATGTCTTGTTTCTATGGAAACGTTGTGAACTTTGCTTTATTTTTACATCTTCTACTATTATAAGTGACGCTGGCTGCAGCCGCTGCCTCGATTAGTTCAGGTTTCTATGAAGTGCATGAGGAGACGCTGCCTCCCACGCCGAATCACCGCGCAGAGACGCCACTCGCTTTTCTTGCGCATGTGACCGTCTGCACCATGGAACAATGTAGCAATAATGTCATCGTGGACGTCTGAGGACACACTCGAAATGAGAGAGAGAGAGAGAGAGAGAGAGAGAGATTGTCTAATCATATTCCATTGTTAAACTGTTCGGTGATGCTGGTATTATTTATGGCAGCGAGGACGAGAAATGAAAAACGTTTAAACAGTAAATCAAATCGATATCTGTACTCTCCCGTTTTTAATCCTTTTTATTTTCCTGGACGTCGATCAGAGGTCAAAGTCACAGAATTTCATTTAAAAGACAGGGGTTTTAAAGAAACGACTTATTAAACATGTCACATCTGTGCACTCTGAGTAAACGTGTAAAGGTGAACGTGTCATAGCGGTTTAAAGCGTTTGAAGCGGTTTTATTGTCCTCTGCGAAAGCTGCATCGGATTCTGGATTCCGGATTCTGATCGGTCGAAAGATTGATGAAGAATATTCGTAAAGTAGCACAGCTGCACGTTACAGGTTTAGCAGTAATCGCGCTTCGGATATCCCTCGTGGGCTACGATACAAGACGCAGATCTGACGAGCTACTGGGTGCCAACCGCCGTAAAACAAGGAGAGCAAAAAGAAAAATACGTTCTCGTTTCTATGGCAACATAGGAGTCACGGACACCCTATCGATGTCCACTTTTTCCCTGCACTCTCAGCCGCGACAGTTCAGCCACTAGACACTCTGACGGTCTGAGCCACTAAACCGCAGCCTCGTCCTCAGAACCTCATTATCATCCCACGTTCAAGTGCGACTCGAGAGAAAGGCCGTGTGTCGTACTTCCGATTCATCACACACACACACACACATGTTCCCAACACACACACTCCCACGCTTCTCCTCCTCCCCCACTCCTGTTAATTACTCAACCATCATTCACCCCCCCAGAACTCTGCACATCCCCCCCCCCCCCCATCGTCCTCGTCCTCCTTCCTTTTGAACAGGACGGAGCTGATTGTTCTGTTCATCGCCTCATTACGCAGCCTGTCATCCACACCAGCTTAGATTTTTTCTTTTTTCTTTTTCGGATTATGATTATCATCGGTGCTAAACGTGGGCTGGACGTTTTCAGGTCGTAGCTCTACGAATAAATCAACTCGGCCCACCCGGGTCAGAGACGCAGACGAGGCTGCGGCGTACGGACGTCGCGGTTTAGGACGCGGCAGGACCGTGAGCGGGAGCTAGGGGTCAGAGAGGCGGCCATGTCAGACGTCGTGTCTCTTTTCAGTGTAAATGGGGGGAAAAGTTTCACTTCAGGCTTTAATATAATACATTTATTATTTTTCAACTGTAAACAAAATCGCGTGGTTTCTTTCCTTCTACCTGACGTGAGCCGTGTTAGCTTCGTTTCCCTGCAGCGGGCATTTAAAATACATCTTCATCCTGGAACATGTTCACGTCATTCTCGTCATGAGAACTCGCCGGCTCGAACTCGCAGAATTAACGCTACTACACCGGGCCTTCAAAAGGCATTGTGGGTAGTTTAGGAAATTGTCAACCAAATTGTCAATTGTCTGAGTGTTTGGATTTTTTTTTCTTTTACAACTTTACGTCTAAGTCAAATCAAAAGGTGTGTGTACAAATGACATGAGGACAAGCTCCTGGTGTGTGTGTGTGTGTGTGTGTGTGTGTGTGTGTGTGCGCGTGTGTGTGTGTGTGTGTGTGTGTGTGTGACAGGAGATAACTGGATATAAACTTCGGATATGGGTAACCCCAGGGTCAGCGCTATTTATACTTCTACGCAGCAGTGTTTGTTGTGGTCAAGAAGGAAAATCCTATCGTTGCAGGATGTAGTGTGTGTGCGTGTGTGTGTGTAAGTAAGAAAGAGAGAGTGAGCTCCATCAGCTTTCTGATGCAAATCCAGATCGTCTTGACACCGAACCATATTTCTTCCCCAGCTATCACCCGTCGTCATGGCAACATCTTTGCGTTTCCCGCGGAACCTCCCCCGCCGCGTAGGGAGACCGTCTCAGAGATCCGTCAAGCTGAGGAGACCCTAACACGGCAGCCAGTTTATTTCTCGTTAGATTTGTGGTTTTTACACATTTTCTTACAAAAACAAAAAAAAAGTAGTCATTGGCGTGTAAAAATGTTCATTAAATATCGTACAGCGGTCGGTCATTCTGGTGTAGTGGTGGACAAATTATATTTGGTATACCAGGGACGTGAATCAGCAGGGGCCCACCGATACCATATTATCACGATACTCCGGTGTCGAATCCGTTTGTCTTGCCTTTCTGTAAGTGTCGCAGTTTAATAAACATCCAGATTCAATGTTTATTTTAGATTTTATTCCAATTCTAAAGAAATTATTTGGTCCTAACACGCAAGATTTAGTGAAGACGCGCCACCACGGATCCCAAGAATGTTAGCAAGAAGAAAAGGGAGCCGCTTTCAGTTTGGTTTTTAAAGCAGCCGGTGGCGAAAGGAATCATAAATTAAAATTTATTTCTTATTTTACTTCATTAACATGTCTATTCTAAATGTTTGGATTGTTCTTATATGCAAAAATATGATAATAGTGTTGGAAATTGGTAATATTAGTAATAGTGGCCAGAACGGATTATCTGCATTTACATTATTTCCTATGGGACAATGCGCTTCACAATACGGAATTTTCACTAAAAGAACTCGCCTCCGGAGCGGATCGTACTCGTATACTGAGGTACGGCTGTATTTTCCTGGAATATAATCAGAATTATGTTTCTTTCTCTACTTTTAGTTGTATATCATTAAACAAACCGTGTGTAAATCCAGTTCTGTATTTTTAACAGCTCTATCTGATACAAATCATGTATTGAAGATTTCAACAAACACCTCGAAACACCGTGGTATAACATTTCTGGTGTCTCGTCCGTCCTTCGAAAGAAAGAAAGAACCAGTTATTTAGTGGCTACTGAGCTGAAGCCCGTCGGCGTAGTGATCTAATAAAAAGAAAACAGATTGCTTTGGTATTTTGTGGTTGTAGATTTGTTTGTACGGTGCACATTGTTTTGCGTAGCAGCAGGTCACACTGACATGTTTTTCCCTCGCAGTTTATTTTTGTGCGTTTTGTCCTGTTGCCGCGGTGATCGAGTATCCTCCACATGCCCGAATGCCCGTCAGGTGCCAATGTCCGTGCCACAGGAGTTTACAAAAGGCCAAAAGGTCACTTTCTAGTGCATTATATTACTGTTATTATGTATTACATTATATTGTATAGGCTAATTAATGAAATCACTCAATGTTACAGATTCATATAAAGTATATTTGCTGGATATAAATAGAAACTAGACACAAGCCCCACCCCTACTCTTTCCAGTGAACTGGTACACTTTTATGGCCGTGTATTTGCATAATGAAATATGATTGGCTGTTGTATTTTATGATGCATCAACACACTGCCTGTCACATAACACAAAGGTCAGATTTTCCAGTACCAAGGAGGTTCGAATCTCATCTCTGGTGCCTGTGTGTGGTTTCCTCTGGGTTCTCTGGTTTTGTCCGGCAGTGTGCTGTAGGCTGGTTAGTGTTTTGGGCTGGCACTCCATCCGCAATGTACCCCTCCCCCACATTGTGTCCCGAGGGTGGGCTCC
>JAOVVB010000029.1:1254628-1282396 GCA_028570985.1 Heterobranchus longifilis | reverse complement strand
ATCAGAGTTCGAAAATGTTAATGTACATATCATACAGAAGCAGGCAGCTATATACATTTACATAGAAGTTTAACATTGTAACAAAGACGGACTCCACAGGATGGTAAGTATAAAGATGAGTAAGTTTATTTCACAGGATTGTAAATCACGGCAGAGTATGAGAAGCAGTTTAGTGGCATTTACGAAAAGGATATCAAACGACTGTAGACAAAGGGAGAGCAAGGTTATACGGTCGGATTGACTTTCTCCTTTTTGCGGGAACAAGGAGCGCAGGGTAGCCCGAACAGACGATTTATGGAGATGGGTGCAACCACACACTATGGCGGCACTGGAATAATCACTTTGAAATTGTGACCAGGTTACTTTTGAAAGGAAGAGTACAGATAGGTAGTTAGTTAAGTATCTTTCTTCTTACTTGTTCGTAGGAGGTTGAGTCCACTCTCACAAATACGAGTCCAGACACTGACTGAGTCGCGGTGTATGTTTTTTATGTGCTAGCGCTGATTGGCGACAGGTGATGGTGATTAATACTCTGAAGATAAAGGGCGTGGTATCTGATTGAGTTCTGAGCCTGGTCCAACTATGACAAACATATTGATTTCTATAGAATTAGAACAAGATGTGTCAATGTATATACTTATTACATATTACATATGTGAGAATATTTACATGAATATACATTTATTTTGACAAAAATGTATTGACATTAATTTACAAATTATTTTACAAATCTTTTAAAACTACAAATACACAATGTTTGTGGAAGTTTACATTTTGGAGAGTAAAGGCATCTGTTAATGCCCTGTCAGGCTAACAGTGTCAGACAGTAATACTTATACTGCAGTTAGGTTTCAGAGTACCGTACATCCACTCTCTCCTGAAATTCTTAATGTGCATTCTCTTAAAGAGCTCACTAACCCTCCCTGTTCATCTGACTCATTTAACCTTATAGGTTGTGAATCACTGCAGCAAATAAATTTCACTTTTTATGTTTAAATAAAAAAATAACTTGTACTGTATAAAAATATTTGATGTGCATAAACATGTGAAGAAGCATGTTTGATTAAGTAAAGATGCTTTTTTTTCTTTATTTATATATATTAAAATTGTAGTATTTTATTTGTTGCCTCAATGTTTGCAGGGCCACATTTTATGGTTGATATTGATATTGATAATGAAGCATTGCAATGAGTCTGTTACAGCTCTGTAAAGGAATTTTGGACCACTCATCCTTGCAGAATTGTTGTAATTCAGCCACATTTGAGGGTTTTCAAGCATGAACCACCTTTTTATGGTCATGCCACAGCATCTCAATTGGAGTCAGGTCAGGACCTTGATTAGGCCACTCCAAAGTCTTCATTTTGTTTTTCTTCAGCCATTCAGAAGTGGACTTGCTAGTATGCTTTGGATTATTGTCTTGATGCACCCAAGTTTGCTTCAGCTCGAGATCACAAACAAATGGCTGGACATTTTCTTTCAGGATATTTTGGTACACAGCAGAATTCATGGTTCAATTTATCATAGCAAGTCTTCCAGGTCCTGAAGCAGCAAAATGTCTCGGGTTACTTTGGTGTAACCCTGTTCCCTGAAAAAGCGGGAACGAGATGTGTATCTTTTTGTGTTGCCGGTTGTGAAGCATGTGTGTATCAAACACACCAAGTTTTTGGCTTATATAATCTCGGTCAGGTGACATCATCTGATGAAGTTACACCTGCAGGTTATAAATAGGGGTGAACCGGAAACATTCCTCAGATTTTGTCCAAAATTTTGTCTGAAAGGACCTCCAGTCACGCAAGCAGTGCGGCATTCGAGCACAGCATCTGGTTTCCGCATTTTCAGGGAACAAACTTACAGCAAAGTAACCCGAGATGTTCCCATTCAAAAGCTACACTTGATGCTGTGTGAAAACGCTATGGGAACAAGAATACCAACGCCGCCGCACTGCAAGTGTCTGGACCCCCAGGGTTGTGTTGCGTGAGGACCAACCTGCTACATCACACACTTGCTGCAAGGGGACTCCTCTTGCCAGCGCAATAGATGAGGCAATCCCCCTGGTCGAATGATCCCTAATTCCTAGAGGCCACGCGTATGACCACGCGCCTCATAGGCTAGGGCAATGGCATCTCTCACTCAATGTGACAGCGTTTGTCTAGTGGCAGCCGCCCCCCCAGTTGCGGCCCCCGTAGCATATGAAAAGCTGCTCTGACTTACGTCACTGGCTAGTGCGGTGGATGTAAATCTGAAGAGCACGTACTGGACACAGTAAATGAAGTCTTTCCTGCTCTGAAGCTGTAAAAGGCAGAGGACAGAATGCTTCGAGAACCACTGGATGCATGGTTGAGAATGGAACTTTCGGAAGATAGTTCGGGTGAGGATGCAGAATAGCTTTGACTAGCCCAGGAGCAAAGTCTAGGCCGGATGGGGAGACTGACAAAGCCTGCAGATCTCCAATTCTTTTCAAGGACGTAATGGCCATAAGAAAAAACATATTGAGTGTCAGAAGCCTGGCGGGCGCTGACTCTAGTCGTTCGAAAGGGGTGTCAATCAGACCTTTGAGCACAATAGCTAAGTCCCAAGAAGGGATCGTCGCTCTGGTGGGCGGCCTCAACCACTTAGCTTCACGAATAAAATGGGCAACTAAAGGGTGCTTTCCCACAGAAACCCCGTTGGTCAGAACATGACAAGCCGAAATAGCAGCTACGTACGTTTTGGGAGTACTAGGGCATAAGCCAGAGGACAACTTTTCTTGCAGAAACTCCAGCACTGAAACAATTCAGCCATGGACTGGGTCTACATGTTTTGCCATATACCAACTTTCAAATACACTCCATTTGAGGGCATAAGTTCTTCTAGTGGAGGGAGCTCTAGCACTTAAAATAGTTCCAATGACACTGGCTGGAAGACCAGCATCTCTTAATTGGTCACCCTCAGGGGCCAGACGTGAAGGTTCACGGCGCCTGAGACAGAAGATCCCTCCTCACTGGAATCGCCCATGGCGAGCCGTCGAGGAGAGATATTAGATCGGAGAACCACACTCTGGTCAGCCAATGGGGTGCTATCAGTAAGAGGCGTAGACCCTGTTGACGGACCCTCGCCAGGACTCCCGGGAGCAGAGCTATCAGGGGAAACGCATAAAGGCGTAATCTGGGCCACGTATGGGCCATAGCGTCCAGACCCAGGGGAGCTGGAGGAGTCAGAGAGTAGTAAAGGGGACATTGTGCTGTTTCTTGCGAGGCAAAGAGGTCCACCTCTGCTACATAAAATCTTTCCCAGATTTGACTGACTACTTCGGGGTGGAGTTTCCATTCCCTGTGTGTCACAGCTTGTCTGGACAGCAAATCTGCTCCCACATTCATATGCCCCGGAATGTAAATCGCCCTGAGCGCGAGCGCAGTCCACCCTGGCGATTTACTGTATATACGAGACTACCGTAGTGTTGTCCACCCGTACTAGGACATGGTAGCCTCTCAACTGCTGGAGGAAGTGCTTCAGGGACAGAATTAAAGCCATCATTTCAAGGCAATTGATGTGCCACGCGAGAAGATGACCTCTCCAGCTCCCTTAGGCTGGACGGCCTAAGACCGCACCCCAGCCCATGAGGGAAGCGTCTGTCGTTAGCATCTTGCGACGACAAGACGGACCTAGAGTGGTACCCAAAGTAAGAAACCAGTGTCTGAACCACATAGAAAGGGTACGAAGCCCTTGGCGCATAACCCTTATTTGCCTCTGGGGATTGGCCCTTGAGTGAAATCCCCTGGCGTTTAGCCACAACTGAAACGATCTCATGTGCAGAAGGCCCACCGTGGACGCAGCTGCCATGAGACCTAAAGATCTCTGAAAGTGATGAATCGTCACTTTCTGGCCTAGCTTGATTTCCTTTAGGGTGTTGAAAATCCCACGTGACACCCAAATATGTTGCTCTGAGCAGAAAAGAGAACTCTTTTTTTTTTTTTTTTGGCGTTGAATCTCAATCCTAAGAATCAAGATGAGCTAGGACGACATGCCGATGTCGAAGCACTAGCTTCTGAGACTGAGCCAGAATCAGCCAGTCGTCTATGTAATTCAAAATACGGATGCCCTGGAGTCGTAAAGAAGCCAGGACTGCATCCAAGCATTTTGTATATGTGCGGGTGACAGAGCCAGGCCAAATGGAAGGACCCGATACTGGTAAGCTTCGCACCCAAAAGCGAACCTCAGGAACTTCCTGTGTTGTGGCAATATTTCTATATGAAAATATGCGTCCTTCAGGTCGATTGTCACAAACCAATCCTCTGGTTGTATTTGAAAAACAATCATTTCCACAGTCAAATTTTTTAACCTGTACTTTCTGAGATAGCAGTTCAGCTCGCGAAGATTTAAAATTGGATGTTCTGGCGGGAAGTGACCGAACAACTAACATCTTGCTGGAGACCGGTGTTCCCCGAAACACCAGTGGTGGCGGGCTTAAACACAGGCCTCCTGGGGGTGCCAGGGAGAAGGCTTTACTCTCAGAAGGAACTCTGCGCGCCCCTCCCCGTGCGGGTGCCACCCCCACGGTCCTGGGGGCATGAGCCTCAGGACTTCTCTTTGAGAAGATGATGGTGCGCAGGTCCGGCCTCTTTAAGGCGGATTGTGAAGAGCGGCGAGCCCCACCCCAGTCTACGAGGGGGTGACCGGCTTACCACACTCTCCTTCTGCGGTTCTCGCCTCGCGAGAACCAGACCTGGTCAGGACTAGGTGGCCGACAGTCCTGACTCTTGAGCGCGGCGGGGGAGAAACTTCCCAAAGGCCTGTTTACATAGCTTCACCTCCCAAAACCTAGTGGTGATGGAAGTAAAGCCAGAAAGCGAGATGGGGGCATCAAGGAGGAACCCACGATCCTTATCCTTGATGCCCATGAGGTTTATCCACAGATAAATCGATTAAGATCAATGTAGCTACAAACGCCCTATCATCAATAGCCCCGCCAGTGCTCAAGTCTTTCAGCAGGTCAGCCTGGTAAGGCTGCAAAACTGCCATGGTGAGCACCAGCCTGACCCGTTGCCTGAAAGCCTTTTCCCACCAGGGAAGCTGTCTTGGTCTTGGTGTGGAGTGTGGCTTTTTCAGGGAGGATGATGTCCCAGGAGAAAGATTGCCCGCAAGCATCTCTTCTATCTGGGTCATCATCATATAACCCCGTGCCTTCGCATCAACAATATTCAAATAAATCGCAGTTGATGGCACGAAAAACACGGGATGAATAAGGCTTATTTCATGAAAGAGTTAACTCGTCATGAAGATCGCCAAAAAAAAGGGAGAGAGAGAGAGCGTCGCTAAGGCTCCTCCCCCCAGCCACCCGACAGAAACCTGTCGTCTAATTTTGAGCTCTTGGGGAAATCCCGCTTCTGCGGCCAGATGATATGCAATCGCTCGATCGCATGCATTACTTACCTGCAGTAACTCCTCCAAACCCGCGGAAGCGAGAGTAGGTCTCTAGTGTCGATTCACAAGAAGCGCCGACGCACGCTTAAGAAGTGGACGGAAAACTTCCTGAGAGAAAGGGGGAATTCCAACCCCAGGAATGCACATGCGAAGCACTCGAAACAACGGTGTGGAGATCGTGCTCCGAAAGAGATCTACAGTATCATGCAGAGGTACGGATCTCCTAACAAACTCCACCATATCGGTGAGTTAATACTTTTAAATTCGCTTGGACACACGCACGCAAACACAATGCAGTCCTGAAGACAAAAAGATCTGAGGAATGTTTCCGGTTCACTCCTATTTATAACCTGCAGGTGCACTTCATCAGATGATGTCACCTGACCGAGGTTATATAAGCCAAAAATTTGGCGTGTTTGATACACACATGATTCACAACCGGCAACACAAAAAGATGTTCCCATAGCGTTTTCACGCAGCATCGAGTTTAGCTTTTGAAAGGGAACAACAGATATCTGTGCTTTTAAATGATGTAGTAATTTATCACACTGAATTATGGGATAAAGGGATGAAATCTCTGATTTTAATAAATAGTCTTTTAGCCCATAGCACATAGATAATTATAATACACTACAGAACATGCCATAATATACTATAGTATTACCATGGTATTTTTTTAACTACATAAATTACCATGGTAGGTAACAGAGTAACATTTACCTCAGATGTGTTGGGGAAACATTAAAAAGACTCAGTGTGACTAACATTACACTGCAATTATACTTAGCATTGACCGCTAAGCAAATTTTTATAGGTTCCAACTAAATTTGCACTAACAAAGGACTTTATAGTGTGCCAGTGAAGGTACTTTGGAACCATGGTAGACTGTTTTTTGTAGAACAATGACTACCAAAGTTCAGCAGATATCTAATATGATACAGTATGTTTGTACATACTACACCATATTAGATGTTAGTGCATACATACCTGCTGCACTTTGGTAGCCCTTGTGGTACTCAATAAGTACCATGGTATTCACCACAGTATTGTGTATTAACTTTTTGAGGGTACCACAACAGGTAAAATGGCACTGCAGAGGTTACTTTAGCAGGGCCAGTACAAATGCTATGGCACTTGGAGATATACCACAGTTACACCAAGTTTTGGGAAATGGTACTATGGGACCATACTGTATAAATATAGCTCATGGTACATGAACATTTATAACATATTTTGACACTATATTGGTACATGTTCCATTATATATTACTACAGTACATAGAATTATGTTCCATACTATAGTACATGTCGTATATCAGGAAATAAGTACCACGGTACCTATAGCAAGATACAAAGTTTTACGAGAGTGTATGACACTGTTTTTAAGGCTGACTTTTTAATACTGCATTTATTTATTTTTTATATTTTTGTATTATGTTTAGCTATTGAAAAGCTTAAACAAACTAAATATTTCATCTGTGTTGCTATTTACAACTTTGAAATGAAAGAGCCATTGTTGAGTTCTTGGGTTATGGTTATGAAACACATGGAAGTTAAATTACTGTAAGTTTAAACTATAAAAGTTTGCTTAGCGGACAATGCTAAGTGTAATTACAGTGTAATATTAGTCACACTGAGTCTTTTTTTAGCGTTTTCCAAACACATCTGAGGTAAATGTTACTCTGTGTAGATATTTTCTTTGTTTCTATACATGATTTAATGGTTATGTTCCAGGTTGCTCAATCTGTAGCTTAATTTCCAGTTAAAGAAAAGCTAGAGGTCTTTTAGAGTTTCAGTTTTTTTTAAATGCACTGAAATGTTTGTAAAAAAAAAAAAAAAATCAAAGGTCATGAGTTTTGACAGTCTATCATTTACAACTTTAAACGTCAGTTTGGTTAGCACGCAATGCTGAGTATATAACCACAGTGTAATTTTAGCTATAAAGAGCCTTTTCTTAGCATCATACCAACAAATCTGAGGTAAATTTTGTTTACTCTTTGTTAGCTTGTTGTATTAGCTTGCTAGCCTAATTTTCAGTTGAATATCTTTAATAAGCATTTCATGTGTTGAGTTAAATAGACCAGAAACGTTGAAAAACTTTGTGACAGTGTTGATGTTTTGGAACTTAAGAACCCATTGAAGTTTGCTTTATGGTCAAAGCTAAGAATAATTTCAGCACGACTGTAGTCAAACCGAGTCTTTTCTGAGGTAAATGTTTAGGTTTTAGTTCACTTTTCATGGTCAAGTTGCCCTTTCTTGGTTATTATAAAAGACTATTGTTAGCTATGTTTCTAAACAAGTCATGTTAATTTTATCAAGCTAGATAGCTTTAACCAGATTCAGTGTACTTTTAGTTGTTCTTAGTTCTAAAGTCTTTTTTTCAGCGTAGTTAACTAAACATCAGAGGTGAACATTGAAACGCTAGACAATTTTATCTTTTTTGCACTGTCACTTTAATTTACATTGTGTCTGTATTAGCAAAGTGGTCCTACTGAGTCATCAGCTATCTTCTACTCTGGGTCTGTATTTCCCTGTTGCTTAGGAACTGTGTTCTTATGATTTAAAAAAATGAAATAAAAATCTGGATTTTAAAAGCACTTTATATGTTCCAATGTTCGAGAAGCTTCTTACAAATTACAGATGAGTATTTTTTAGCATTTGAGACATGAGGAGTCTTTCTGCTGGAATCAGTGCTATTGGAATAAGTACAGATGAGCAAGACATGCTTTAGGTTTAATTCGTAGCCAGAATTTCAGGATGAGTCTACTGTATGTATGTGGTGGTGGTCGGTCAAAGTCAGTGTCTATTTAACCCCTTTCTCCCATGATGGACAGATTAGTCAAATCCAGCAGCTTATCTTGCAACTGAGACCTTCACCTCACTGACCTTTAATCAGACACACAGAGGTTAATCAGGTAAGACGCTATGAACACAAATCAGGTCAGACTGGAAACACACACATACAGATAATCGTGTGGATTATGACCTGAGCCGAGGACAAGTGTACAGTCAATTTGAAACAGAAACATATACACACACCTACCTACTGTACAAATAAACACAAACACACACCTGACTACTGTACGAACAAACATATGTTGGCTGATGCGTCTTCCCCAACTTACAGATTACTAAACCTGAAATCTCAAGTGCCTATAAATCTAGACCTTAATTAATATGATGATTAATTTTATTCCTGGGCAGTGCCTGTTGTTTCATTACAGAATCACTTTAGACACACGCATGCACTTTTACATAGGAACAGGAGAAATCAGAAATTGAGAAGAGAACACAAAGAAAAATTATATAATCCATGTAGAAGCAGACCCAGATGATACACAAGCCCAAGGAGTTGGAACAGAGATTCAACCAAATGATAAATTGTAATTCAATTGTAATTCAAGCCTTAGGATAAACTAGAGATTGAAGGCGCTAAAGTCCAAATTTTATAAGTAAGGGTGTTAAGGATGCTTTAAAGATGATGCTCACTCTCAGCAATTTTTTAATTGGCTCCTGAGTACCAAAAGAGAAAAAGATCAGGACATCTTGAGTTCAAATTCTGTCGATGTCACATCATTTGTATTTGGGAGTCAAGAGAGAATTGTGAGCTTTTCAGTTGTGTGTTTCACTGCCCTGTGAGGCATCATGAGTTAGACGTGAGTTAGCCTTCAATCTTTTCAGTTCATAGCTGGAAGAGCTGGTCGATGGGTAGAAGCTGACCATGACCAAATAGAACAGAATATGGTCATAAAAATCCAATAACAATAACATAAAATACATACACTCTTGGTCTTTCACATTCTTATCGGGATTGAGGTTTATGTCTGAGAATCGAAGTAAAGCACCCCCCAGTGGCAGTGCACTGTTTCACTCAACAAATTAAGCATCAAGTATTCAAATGGGTTGCATATCAGCTACCAGCACACACACACACACTTGTTTACCACTAATGTATTAATAACAGAAGGGATTGAATCATGTGCTACAAAAATATAAAGGTATAAAGTGTGACATAGACATATGGCCAAACTCAAGCTGTCCATCAGATGGTGAACTCTGGGCCCCCCGCCTCCATGCCTCTCCGCCTGACAGGAAACAAGATGGAGGCTCCACCACGGGGCCATGCACGAGCAGATGGGGAGAGAAGAGAGGGGGAGGCAAAGATGTGTACCGCGGCCTATATGGTGCAAAACACTCGCCGATAAATACAGAGCCATCATACTAATGACAATGTCAAGTTTACTTTTGAACATAAATAAATATTATTTTAACAATATGCTATACAATATGTTAGCAGTGTTTTAGCAAAAGTAAAAATAAGACTTAGCAAATACATTCCAAACTCTAAAAAACATATTTATTATGGCATGTCAGTCACTTTATTTTATATATCTATATTTTTTTCTTACCAACAATTTTATTTAACCTTGCTGTTTGGTGGCTTAGTTTAGTGGCTACAGCATGATGTTAGTTGCATAGCTAGCTATCATCAACTCAGTGTTTAACAGTTCTTAACCTTGTTACGGAAAAAAAAATTCTCACAAGAAATATTTTACAATCACCAATAGACATTAACAATAACAGCGATAATGGAACCATAGATTATTAAAATTCATGTACATGTCAACTCTGACTTCGTATATACAACTACATCCATGTACTACACCAGAAAATCTTAGGATGACAGTTGATATCAACAGTGTTTTGCAAGTATTAAATTGATAATAAATATATATGTTGACAAAGATAATGGTTAGTTGGTAAACACTTTGGATCCACATGGGCTCTATCGACTGCTACACAACATAACAGCAGATTAACAAGTACTCCACTCACTGCAGGCTCAGTTTCTATTCTCAACCTCACCTGTGTAAGAAGAGCCTGGGAGAGGCCACTAGGTGTGTGTGTGTGTGTGTGTGTGTGGGATAGAAAGAGAGAGAGATAATAATATCTTTGACCTGGTTTGGTAGCCTTCATGTGCTTAATTGTGGTTTTCTGAGTCATGGATGTCCGCCCTCTTTTTGGAATGTGTGTGTGTATGTGTGTGTGTGTGTGTGGGTATGTTGATGAGAAGAATATTATTAGAGACTTATGTGGATCAGTATGTCGAAGGCAAAAGGACACATCATAGAGAGGCTAAACCACATCCCAGACAGCAAATTCTTCGCACATGCATATCAATTATACATTTACGGCACTTGGCAGACACCCCTATTCAGAGCGATTACTTTATTTTAATCTCATTATACATCTAAGCCGTTGAGGGCCTCACTCAAGAGCCCAACAGGGATAACGTGTTCATTGTGGGGTTTGAACCTAGGACTTTCCAAACCATAGTCCAATGCCTTAACCACTGAACTACCTCTGATCCATACAATTTTTCATGCTTACATTGAGCTATCATTAACACTTGTATTTATGTACAAGTGTTTATAAATTTTAAATAAAATTACATTCAGAAATTCTTTCTTGTTACTTTCTGACGACTAGCTGGCTAGCATTAGCAATGAGGATTGAGATACTGTTAGCTTGTGTTAGCTAGCTGGCTATCATTGACTATAAAAGTTATAACCATTAATTATTATAACTTAAAAATTATGTCGGTATTAGGAGCGCGAATTATTTTAAATAAAAATAACCTAAGAGTCCACTCACTAAAGATGATAAACATCTATATTAAACATGAAATCCTCTCAAATTTGCTGTGACTAGCATAACTGATAAACCAGTTATAAATCCTGTCAAAAAAATAGTGATAGAACTAAAAATTATTTACATTTATAAATGATTAATCATAAATAATTAAAGCTTCATAATATTGTTAGCTAATGCGCACTGGTTTTAGCAGTGATGGTAGTTGAATAGAGAAACAAATTCCTTTAAAATTCTTTTATTACCAAGCTCATTTATAGATAATTTGAAACATCTCAGAAACCAAGGTGTCTTGTATTACTGTTAGAACTGAAAATGCATATCATTTATTATTATGTCTTTAAAATTGTCTCAGCAATCCTGGGCTATGAATCTGGCTAGGATGTGCAGTGAAGTTTATAAACAGAGAAAATCCAATGATATAAAAGCAGCTTCCAGAGCTCACAGACATTTAGAGAGAAATACACTTAATGGTTTATTACTATTACTATTTTATGATAATTTAATTACATCCAGCATATGCATTTGATATAAATTGATTACAATTGAAATAAAGCTAGCTGGTTATAGCTAGTTTTCCAGGAAGGCTAGTTGTCAGTATTGATGCCAGCCAGAGTAGACATGGCTATAGTGTAAAATCCTGTATCCTGATGTGTGAAATTTTTATTAAATTGTACAATTAATATATGTTTATTGTGTGTATATATATATATATATATATATATATATATATACAAAATCCAACCAAACTAATTAAATATTTTTATATATCATGATCTGAAAATTTATACCAGCTACAAAAATAAATGTTAGTATTTAAACACATTCATACCCCATCTAGTGTTAATTCTAAGGAAGAACGTCAGATTTTTTTTTTCCTTGTTTGTTTTTGGTCACATTCTGCCCCCTAGTGGCTAAATTTTAAAAGCATCTCTTTATTCCAACTCCAAAGATTACAAAGCTTTTTTTTTTTAGCTACAAATAAATACAGAACTAAAACACACAAAAAAATACATCACTAACAAAAGCTTTCAAGAATAATGTTGGCAAATATTACAACAGAGAAAATACAGAAGCCCTGTAGATGTTCTGAAATTGGATATAAAGTGAAGTTTATACCAGATTCCTGTTGATTTCTGGATTCTGATTGGTCAGAAGATGCTAATTCATTTTCTACAACAGCAGCACTGACGGTAGTGCTGGTTCATATTGATGCTAGGTGACTGGGTCAGTGTATCTCTGAAGATCTCGTGAGGGGTTTCTGGTATGCAGTGGTTAGTACCTACCAAAAATGCTCGAAGGAAGGACAACTGAAGAACCGGAGATAAGGTCATGGATGCCCAGAGATCACTGATGCATGTGGGATATGAAGGCTAGTCTGTCTCGTCCAATCCCACAGAAGAGCTGCTGTAGCACTAACTGCTGTAGAAGTGAATGCTGACTCTGAAAGAAAGGTGCGAGAATGCACACAGTGCATCATACAGTAGTTTGCTGTGTATGCGGCTGCTTAGCTGCAGACCGGTCAGTGTGCCCATGCTGACACGCGTCACCCACCAAAAGCTCCTAAAATAGGCACGTGTACATCAGAACTGGACCATGAAGGTGTCCTGGTCTGATGAATCACGTTTTCTTTTACATCATTTACAGTGCCTTGCAAAAGTATTCATACCCCTTGAACTTTTCCACATTTTGTCATGTTACAACCACAAATGGTTACAATCACCATTCGCTGCAAGTCTGTTGGGGTATGTCTCCACCAGCTTTGCACATCCATTTTTGTCCACTGTATACATGTAAACATGGATGTTTTGTGAATGTTTAGGGTCATTGTCCTGCTGGAAGGTGAAACTCTTCCCCAGTCTCAAGTCTTTTACAGACTCTAATAGGATTTCTTCTAAGATTGCCCTGTATTTGGCTCCATCCATACAGCATGTGTGTCGCTTACCTAGTAAAGAGTTGACACCAGGATGCACTATGGGAGGAAGGCGAGCGGGCGGAAGCAGTATGATGCTCACCTACCGAAACCTTCTTGCTGAGCAGGTTAGACCTCTTCATGAAGATGGTTTTCTCTGATATCAGTATTCTCTTTCAGCAGCATAATGCACCCTGACACACTGTTCAGAAACGGTCTGAGGAACATGAAAACGAGTTCAAGGTGTTGACTTCGCTTCTCCAGCTCTCTATCCGATCTAGTGTCTGTGGGATGTGCTGGAGAAAGTACCTTGGTGCCAGATACCAAACCACACCTCTCTCTCACCTCATTTCTCTCATACTCACAAATGCACACACACACACTTTCTGTCTCTCAGAATGGCCTGATTCAGGTGTTTGAGCCGTCTCTGTCTCTCAGGCAGAGCTAAAATATCCTGTCTCAAGCATTTGGAAAAAGTGCTGACCAGTTGATGCAACAGAATTAGTGCCCTATGCACATGCGCACACTCTCTCTCTCTCTCTCTCACACACACACACACACACAGACTGGCTACTTGCTCTAAGATCTCTACCTTCAGATTTTCTTTTTAATAATACTGATTTAATTTATGTGTGTGTGTGTGTGTGTGTGTGTGAGAGAGAGAGAGAGAGAGAGAGAGAGAGAGACGAGTATACGGAAACCTCGTCATCTCATTTCATATTCCGCCACTGCGGCGGAGAGGTGCAGCCAACCCACACACACACACACACACACACACATTGAGAATGCAGCAGTCCCCACTTGACTTAACCAAAGACCTATAATCACTTTGTCATTGTGCACACAGACAAGATCTAGAACCCTAAAGGATTCTAGTTTGTCCTCCTTGGAGAACCTGTGAAGGCTCTATGTCAAAGTGTTCTGCACACAGAGAAGCTTTAAACTCTTGTGAAAACATGTTAATAAAGTCATGTTTCCTCCTCAGATTACTTCCTGATGGATAATGGATAGACAGAAACACTTGTTCTTTCTCTCATTCTTTCTCTCTCACAGCTTTATTCTCATTCTCTCTCTCTCTCTTTCTGTTAGTTTTATTTCTCAGTCTTTTTCACCTTCCTTCCATCTCTGGCATCCTTTTTTTGTCTTATACATCTTCTCGTTCTTTCTCGCTCTCACATAGAGAATGCAGCAGTCTTCACTCGACTTAACCAAAGAACTATAAAGAACTATAACCTCTGTGACTTTGCACAACTACAACACACACACACACCTTTTTGGAATGATCTAGAACCCTAAAGCATTCTTCTTTGTCTTTCTTGGAGAACCTGTGAAGGTTCGATGTGAAAACATACTAATAAGCACAAGTCATGTTTCCTCCTCAGATTACTTCCTGATGAATGACGGATTTCTCTCGTTATTTCTCTCTCATAGCTTTATTCTCATTCTCTCTTAGGTTTATTTCTCAGTCTTTTTCACCTTCCTTCCGTCTCTGGCATCCTTTTTTGTCTTATACCTCACCTCTCTCTCGCTCTCACACACAGAATGCAGCAATCTCCACTCGACATAACCAATATTCTTATTGGTACCATGAAGAACTATAAAGAACTATAACCTCTGTCACACACACACACACACACACACCTTTTTGGAATGATCTAGAACCCTAAAGCATTCTTCTTTGTCCTTCTTGGAGAACCTGCATGTGAAAACATGTTAATAAATTTCCTCCTTAGATTACTCCCTGATGAATGATGGATAGATAGAAACACTCATGCTTTCTATAATTTCTCTCATAGCTTTATTTCTCATTCTTTATCTCTTAGCTTTATTTTTTATTCTTTTTCATCTTCCTTCTTTCTCTTGCATCCTTAATTTTTGTCTTATACCTCATCTCTCTCTCTCTCTCACACACCCTTTCCCCTGTTATCCCTTTTTTCTCTTCACCTCCTTTCACTCTATAATTCTCTCTCTCTCATCAGTTTTCTATCCCCCCTCCCCTCCCTTCCTCTGTATATATATATATAAAGCACGCACTCTCTCCTCTTCATTCTCTCCATTCCTCTGTACTTCTGTCTCTCTCTCTCTCTTTCTTTCCTCCTCGGCATCATGAGTTGCCATAGCGACGTTTACGCCACGAGCTCCTACCGGAAGTTTTTCGGGGACTCCTCTCGGGTGTCCGCCGCTCCTCCTGCGCCCCGGCCCTCGGCTGGTTACCGGGGTTACGGAGGGGGCGCGTACCGCAGCCGCGTGTCCACCGGCCTGCTGTCATCCTCACCGGCGGCGGACGCGGCGGATCTGGCGCACTCAGCGGCCTCGGTGACCGAGCTGAAGATCGTGCGCACCAACGAGAAGGAGCAGCTGCAGGGCCTCAACGACCGCTTCGCCTCGTTCATCGAGCGCGTCCGCGAGCTCGAGCAGCACAACCGCGCGCTCGAGGCCGAGGCCGAGTCCCTGCGCCGCAGCCTGGGCTCCGAGCCAGCGCGCCTCCGCGACCTCTACGAGCGCGAGCTGCGCGAGCTCCGCGAGCGCGCCGACCAGCTCGAGCGCGACCGGAGCCGCGCGCAGCTCGAGAACGCGCAACTCGGCGAGGCGCTCGCGCGCGTCCAGGACAAGCTGCGCGAGGAGAGCCGCCTGCGCGAGGAGGCCGAGCGCGAGCTGCAGCACTGCCGCAAGGAGGCGGAGGAGGGGGCGCTGCACGAGCTCGAGCTGCACAAGAGGGTGGAGTCGCTGCTGCACGAGATCGACTTCGCGCGCAAAGTGCACGATGAGGAAGTGCGCGAGCTGCAGGCGTCACTGCAAGCCTCCCAGGTGCTAATGAGAGCAATTACAATTAAAAACCAAATGCTAATTAATACGCTTTATTATAATTATAACATTATTATGACACTTTTTAATATTAAATAAAATTACATTTAAATAAAAATATTAAACTTTTTTTCTAAAAAAAAACTTTAAGAACATTAAAAAATTTATAACTTTATAATATTATTATTACTACGTTCTTTCTTATTCTTATTAGTATCACTACCACTACTACTATTAATGCTGCTGCTGCTATTATACAACAATAACCAAAACAATATTTGAATAATATAATATTAAATAATTTCACTTTCATAGTGAAAACATCATTTGCATCAGTTATGTTTAATGTCTTTTACTAATAGCAATACTAATGATACTGTTATATAAATATGACTAATAATATATTTTAATATGTTCTCAACAACCACATTGCTTACATTTCGAATGAATAACTTATAATAATAATAATAATAATAATAATTCTGTTATTTCTTCTTCTTCTACTTTATTATTATTATTATTATTATTATTATTATTATTATATTACTGCTGCTGCTTCTGCTGTTATTATACAAAAACTAATAATTAAATATTATAATATTTAATAATTACACAGTCAGATTTCATGGTCAGAACATAACCTTACAAGAAGCAGGATGTTTAACATTATAACTAAAGCAGCACTATAATGCACTACATCAGCACTGCAGTGTGTGAGATATTACTAACAGTTAAATTACTTTAAAACACACTAAACGAACACCTAAAGATGTATTTTATTGCTGCAGGTTTGCAAGCTGTAGAAGAGTTAATGACAAAGCAGCGTGCGGTTGTTAAATCAGCAGTCAGTGATTCAGCACTGCGGCTTTTCGTGTGTGTGTGTGTGTGTGTGTGTGTGTTGAACCTCGTTGGCAGCATCATCTCTCGCACAGGGCGTGTTGTCCTGAATCAGCACTCTGTAGTGCACATCTCACCTCACAGCAGCATCACTGCAGAACCACATACACACACACACACAACACTAAAAAGATTACTGCATCGGCAGCACATGGGCCTACAAGCACGGTGTCCAGTTTCTGATGTACAATATTATCAATTTTTAGACTAAATAATGCTAGTAAGTTCATCTTTAAGCAGTTATAAGAGACTTGTGGATGATAAGATTGATGATTGTTATATGTTGCTGCATGATTGTTATAGCTGCTGTGGAAAACTACAAACACATTTACCTAAGCCAGAAATACCGATCAGCCATGATATTAAAACCACCTGTGTAATATTGAGTAGTTCCTCTTGTGCCTGCAAAAAAGCTCTGACTCATCGAGGCCTGGACTCCACTAGACCTCTGAAGGTTTGTGTGATATCTGGCACTAAAACATCAGGAGCAAAGTCCTGTTATTTGTGAAGTAGAGCCTCCATGGATCAAATGTGTTTCTCCATTTGTTTCTCGATCAGATTGAGATCTGGGGACTTTGGAGGTGGAGGAGTCAACATCTTAAACTTGTTTTAGGTTCCTCAAATCATTCCTGAACATGTGTGCAGTGTCAGGGTGCTTTAATCTGGCTGAAAGAGACCACAGATATCAGAGAGCACCGTCTCCATGAGGGGGTGTAACTTGGTCTGTAACAGTGTTTTGGTAGGTGAGATGTGTCAGAGTAATGAATTGCAGTATCCGAGGTTTCCCAGCAGATAATCGGCCAGAGAATCACACTGCCTTCCCTGGTTCGTTTTTTCCCATAGTTCATCCTGGTGCCATCTCTCACACAGATAATTTAAAAGAATGATGTAAAAGAAAATGTGCTTTATCAGACAAGGCCTCCTAGATAAAGACGAGGAACTTGTAGCAGCAGAGGACGCTAAACCTTACTTATCCCTTCTTTAAATGCATCCTTTCAGATTTCTGTGGAGATGGACATGAGCAAACCGGATCTCACTGTGGCTCTGAAGGACATCCGGGCGCAGTATGAAGTTTTGTCCTCCAGGAACCAGCAGCAGGCCGAGGACTGGTACCGTTCCAAGTTCGCCGGCGTGACCACGGCGACAACACGTGACACCGATGCCATTAAACAGACCAGAGACGAGCTGAGCTCATGTCGACGCCAGGTTCAGGCACGTACGCTGGAGATCGAAGCTTTGCGCAATCACAACGAGGCACTCGAGCGACAGCTGGCCGAGATGGAGGATCGCCACAGCACCGAGATCGGAGAGTTGCAGGTGAGAGCGAGATGGACGAACACACAAACAAAAACCTAATTTATCTAAATACGTTTTATATATATAGTAAATATAGTTTACTTATGGTGTACAGGACAACTATTATAAAATATACTATTTAAGTTATATATATGAATTAAATACAATTAATTGAACATATAATATATTTAGCATACTGTGTATAAGTAAGTATTTATGCTTCACTACAAACAATGAAAAGAATAGACAGCTTATAGGATAAAAATATTAATAATTGTTGACAATTTAACATGGAAATAATTCATAATTGTATAAAATTGTATAAAAAATAACATCTAACTTTGGTAAGCTTGTAAATTTTGTAAATTAAAAATGACAAACTTTTAAAAATGTTTTTTAATGTAACATTATAAAATTGATGAATAATTTAAATGTCTTTGTGTGATGAAAAATAACTAACTAGCTAGCTCAATTAATAAAAATCCATTGACATTTCACACGATATTGAATAAACAGAGGTTTTAATTACTCTTTAGAATGGATAGAAAATGTTAAAAATATGTTATATATATATTTTTTTTATTATTATTATTTTAATTATTATTAATATTATTGCCTGAGCTGTAATGATCGCGAGTCTATTGTTTGGTTTGGACAGGAGACGATTGCTCAGCTAGAAGACGCTCTGCACAGCACTAAAGGAGAAATGTCCCGTCACCTGCGCGAATATCAGGAGCTACTAAACGTCAAAATGGCCCTGGACATCGAGATCGCCTCCTACAGGTAGACACATGCCTTGTATGCAATATATAACACTCTCAGTATGGCAGATCCCAGTTTGGTTAGCGGTCCATGGTAAAAGTCCTATCGAATTCTGTAATTGTAGTTCTATGACATCTTTTCTTAATCATTTAACACCATCTCATCTAACATTAATGCTATTTCACATGGTTCATTTTTTCAGTATTACTTTGCCTTTACATTGTCTGTATAAAAGAATTAACATCTCTATGCTAGCTTGCTAAACTGTTTACCACAGTCAGTAGCTAGCTGTTCCCTAGCAACAATAATCAATTGAATGTTTTTAACCATATCACAAGTACATGCGTTTGATTTTAGCATTAGAAATTTTTTTTTAATGTACGTTCATGAAACATGAACTTTAAATTTTTCTAGTTCGTGTTTGTTTCACTTTTAAATATGCTAGCCTTACAATTCTTCAGCAAGCACTAAAGTATAGTTGCTAATCAAAATGTATTAAACATCTCTAGATGGCTAGCATATCACAAAATTATAAATAATTAGCTAAAAAGATAGATATTAGGTTAATTAAAACCCATGGTGTTCAGATGTAAAAAAACAGACACTGATTCCAAACATTTTGCTTTGTATCCTTACAGGAAATTGCTGGAAAGTGAAGAGTGCCGTCTGGGCAACGTGGGCATGACCTCTCTTCATCCCACCTACTCCGCCGTCAACGTGGGCATGACCTCTCTTCATCCCACCTACTCCGCCGTCAACGTGGGCATTACCTCGATTCATCCCACCTACTCTGCCGTCAACGTGGGCACGACCTCGATTCACCCCACCTACTCTCCCGTTTCCTACTCGGTGGGACGTGCTTACACCCTGGGTTCCTACATAAGGGGCGTGGCCAAACCTGAGACTGAGGAGGAAGAGGACGAAAAGGAAGCGGAGGAAAAGGAGGAGGGAGAAGAAGTGGAAGAACAAGAAGGAGGAGGAGAAGAAGAACAAGAAGAAGCAGTTGAGGAGGAAGGAGTAGAGGAAGAGGAGGCAGAAGACAAGGCAGAAGAGAAGGAGGAGGAGGGAGGAGTAGAGGATAAAGAAGAAGAAGAAGGAGGAGAAGAAGAAGAACAAGGAGAGGAAATAGAACAAGGAGAGGAAGGAGAACAAGAAGAGGAAGTAGCCCAGGGTGAGGAAGAAGAGGAGGTGGTTAAGGAAGAGAAGAAGGAACAGGAAGAGGAGAAGACAGAGGTAAAGGAACAGGAAGAGGAGAAGACGGAAGTAAAGGAACAGGAAGAGGAGAGGACAGAAGTAAAGAAGCAGGAAGAGGAGAAGACAGAGGTAAAGGAACAAGAAGAGGAGAAGACAGAGGTTAAAGAGCAGGAAGAGAAGAAGACAGAGGTTAAAGTGCAAGAAGAGAAGAAGACAGAGGTAAAAGAGCAGGTAGAGGAGAAGAAGAAGGACAAGGAGATGGTGTTAGAGAAAGAAAAAGAGAAAGAGAAGAAGAGCGAAGAGAAGGAAGGTGATGCTAAGGCCGAGACCAAAACTGAGAGCAAGGCAGAGAAAACTGAAAGCAGTAAAGGAGACAAGAGCAAGTAAAGTCCCGTCCTCTCCACCTGTCCACTCACGGATACAGACTCTTACCTTATTTACATCTCAGTCCATACAACGTCGTCTTCATCTTCATCATCCATTCAGGAAGCAGCCTCCTACATCTCATTCTCCATGCTGACCTCACAGATCTCCTCAGTAGCTTTACGCACTTCATGCACTGACCACTGAATGTTCAGTAAAGAGCCTTAATGTTTAGGAGTTTGTGATATACGGGTTAGAAACGCAGTGCTGGTTTGGGTTGGGATGTTGACCTGATCAACTGGGGTGATCTTTAAACTTAATATGTGGGTGAAAAGTGACCAGGTACAGTGTGCACGTTGCTTCCCGTGAGCCCTATCAACAAAAAAAAAAATCTTTGGGTAGCACTTTTTTCATTACCAGATCAATTGACAAAAACACTCATTGTCAACCAAAACTCAGTATTGTATCTGTGAATGTTTTAAAGTCATGAGTGACGAAACACAAATCACACTAGACTACGGTGGTAGCCGATATTTTAAGATGACATTACAGTGAATAAACAATGTCATTTTAAACTAGCTAGAAGTAACATTGATAGTGTTCGTTAAATTGTTAGCCTCGAAGTATGTAAGAGTTGAATCTCCTCACAAACAAAACAGAAGCATATATATTTATAGTTACATATGTAAGAATGTTTTAAATTTGGACATGTCATACTAAAATACTCATCCAAAATCCAAGAGTTCTTCTTTAGGACAAAATCACTAGCATTCATTTCGTCAGACAAATTACATGCTACCAATGTTACAGAGAAATCATAATCTATAACCAGCTATACAATATATAAATAATCATGTAGTTCCCTGAAGTTAGGTATCTTAATGTTAGATGTAACTGTAAAATAAAATGTAATTTTAAATAATTTGACCACTTCATCTTAAAAAATATCTTACAAAAATACAAGGAGCCAAATTCTACCCTTTCATATAGTGTTAGTTAGCATAGTTTTTCTCAGCCGTGTTAATGATGTTACAGAAAAGTTTTTTGTATTTTATTTGTTAATTTAAGTTACAGGTAACTTGTAGTTAGCTGCAACTATAATAATAATAATAATAATAATAATAATAAATCCTATTTATAACATTAGCTAGCATAATTTCTACCTAGCCTACTACATATTCATAATTTTATTGCTTACGTACTACAGAAATATAACTTTGATCCCTTCAATTAAGCTAATTTGTTTAACTTTAGACCTTTTCAGGTCTTTCTTAACAAGTGCTATAAGAAATTTGAAATTTTCATGCAGTATTCCTGTGCCCTTTTAGATCCACAACCCAGTATACCCAGTTTGGGTCAAGTCAACATGTTGGCTCAAACCAACAATCTAGATCCAGCAGCTGAACTGGTAATCTCCAGAAATCTGACATGGTCTCAGCTTCACTGTGCACTGTTAAATGGGCAGTTTGGCAAAAAAAAAAAAAAATCTAATCGACATTTGTTTTGTTTTTTGGTTCTGATTCAAATGTTAATTGACCAAATTGTGTTTACTGCTTAATGGTTATTTCTTAAGCTTTGCACTAGAGGTAAATTTTGTGAGTTGTTTCCAGTTTGTGGTTACAATTCTGGTGCTGTGAGCGTGGCCTAAAGCATTTTGGATAAATGTTGATGTTGAAGTTTTATGTTTAAGGTATCATGTTAGCTACATTAGCCCTGTCGATTCATTACTAAAGCAGAAGTAAAAAAAAAAATAAAAAATTAAAAGCCAATCAACTAAGTTTTTAACAAATTGATTGAAAAATTAGATTTTGTTTTGCCAAATCTGTCATCCATAACCTCAATGCCTTTATTCATTTAGAGGAGAAAGACAAAACATTTTCATTCTTACTCTCGCCTGCCATGTGCTTCATCACGAATACACCAAATTTACTCTAAAAATACAGTAGCTCTTGCTTTTAGCAAAGGATATTTTAACACACTGAAAGTTTAAAGAGGATTCATGCAGAACTATAATAAATGGGTTCGAGAGTGCAGATATACGAGCTTGCGTTTTTGCGTCTAGTCAATTCAATAACTAAACATTTAAAGTTTGCTTTTTGGGGGGTAAAAAATACCCCCCCCCCCCCTCCTGTTGACTTGTTTGTTTGTAATAGGTCTTTGTGCAGATCAGCTGGTCAAAAACTATAAATGTGAGCACCTCGGCACATCGTCACACAAGCACAGAGACATTTTTCATGACGCCACTTTTAAAAAAGTTGCCTTACGTAACATTTTTTCAGATCAAATCAAACAGTCTGCACAAATCACTTCATGTCACAGTAAAGCAACGGTATCATGTCACAGTCCATCATCTGTTCTGACGTTTGAGTCGACAGGAGGTTCAGTGTATCTGCATGGTCAAACCTTTCGAGCTTTGCTGTAAGAAGACAGAGTGGAACAGTTTTGTTTGCTGTATCTGTGAATAAAGAGATATCGTACACACTGGAATTGCCTTAATGGTGAATGCAACGCATTTTCACTTTCACACTGTATCAGAAGAGCTTTTAGTCTTCCACTGAGAACGAAAGAGCTGCTCGTTTCTCTCAAAGCCAAATAAAGCTGTTTATCAACCAACTTCATTCTGTCCGTGTGATGATTTCTATTTGTGTAGCGCGATGCAGATGCAAACAGAACCACATTCTGAAATCGCAGCGGTAGATTATAGCGTATTAAATTAAAAAATACACATTTTTGCCAAATTACATCTTAATAACATGTTCACGATCAACAAAGTGTCTGTGTGAATTCAAATACAGTATAAGTATTATGAAAGGATTTGTTTTGATATTTATTCACAAAGAATATTTTACTATTACAGACATGTACTGATAATCACTTATCTTTTAATTTTTACTGCTGCTGTGTTTCTTTTAAAGGGAAACTGTTTAAGTAGACAGTTTCTGAGAGTCAACACTTTAATGCAGCTTATCCATAATCTGTCTGATTTATTTTTTATTGATCCAATGAATACAAAACCTTTGAGGATTCAGTTTCGCAGAGCTGGCAAACAGACTCAGATCAAGACTTTGCAAAAAGACTTGGACTCTGACTTTGATTTAGACAACCGCAATGGCCCCTGGTGCAGCCTCAGTAGATCAATTCAGAGTCAGATTCAATCAATCATCTGAGGACTGAATGGATTTAGACTCAGATTCAGACTGACAGCAAACAGATGTGTACTCTAATTAGTCCTCTGACTCACTCACTGGACTCTTTCTGACCTAACAGACTTTAATTCTGACTTGTTCCTGTACTTTAAATTTCCTTGCTTCCCCCCTGCCTCCCCCCCCTTCTGCTATATATAGATGTCTGCATTGCAGATGACCTACAAACCAACACACACACACGACTTGATACAGGAGAACATGCTGCATGCAAGGCACAAAGATGCAGAGGAACACACACACACACACACACACACACACCTTACGCTACTGTAAACCCACAGCTCATCATATCAGATATTCTTTACTGTAGTGTATCTTTGGCCGCTGTGTAAACGTGCAGCAGTCTGACCCACATGTCCATGGATATAACGCACAGAGATATTTATATAACTGAGAAACACTGCAGAGGAGCCGGACAACGCTGCAGCATGCAGGGGATGTGACTCATCCCTCAGCTGTAAATCCTGTGTGTGTGTGTGTGTGTGTGTGTGTGTTTATGTGTAAATCATTAGAAGCTGTTCACTGCACCTGAAAGATTTACTTGTTCAATCAACATGTCTTCCAAAGCCTTTGGTTTCCCTCGATAAATCTTTGTAACTCTTTGATTTCAATCCAAATGACTTTAGAAGTGGTTTTTATTTCACCCGTTCTTGGCGTTCAGTAGACGATAATCAGATGAGACGTCTGCTTGGTTGAAATTAAAACATCAAAAGGCATTGCTTAATACTTAATTCTTTAAAAGCAGGGCACTGTTACTCACCAACCGATGGGTGCTACAGTATTTATGCCTGAATTACCAACCGGGGTGGTTTTAGCAGCTATGGAATGCTTCAATTTAATTTTAATTATTCATTTATATAAAGAAATGACTAACACCTTTGTACACAATCATGTGTGTGTGTTGTCGTCTCTGGAAGTTTCTGTCACCAGAACAAATTCCTTGTATGTGCAAATGTACTTGGCAATAAAGCTCTTTCTGATTCTGATTCTGATTAAATGATTCATTTGGTAACAGATGGTGCTGTTAAATGTTTTATTTGATCATCATTGTTTACCAACAAAGACTTCTGTTAAAATGCTTATTCATCAACAATTAAATTGGCCAATACCAATATTCACCAAATTAATATGAATTAACCAAATTAACTGCTTTATTGAGCCAACTGCATTTTTCACAACCAACAGAGGGCGCAGTTAATTGCATTACTTGGCCAATACCATTGTTTACCAACAGAGGGTGCTATTGAGTGGTTCAAGATTTAAACTTGTTTACTGTTGGTATTGCCTAAAATATCATATCATATTATTCACCAACAGAAATTACTGCTTTATTTGGCCAATACCATTATTAACCAGTTCAAGATTCAAAGGTGCTTTTTAAGCATAGACAAATATTTACATTTAAAATAAATAAGTCAGAAGAATATAACAGAAAAAGAAAAAAAAGGGAAAATATGTAATAATATAAATATAGTATTAATGTCAATATTAATATAAACAATAATAATAATAAAAATAAATGGCATCTATATATTTACTGTATATATAAATTTCATTTGAGAAGCATCATTGTTTACCAACAGAGGGTAAACTTGAACGGTTCAAGATTTAAAGGCGCTTTTTGGCATTACAAATATTTTCATTCTTATCGCCAAAACTCAGAAATAAGTCAGAAGAAAATAACTGGAATAGATTACATAAAAGAAAAACTCGTAAAAAATGAAGTAGTATGAAATAGAATAATTAATAAATATATTTTATATCATGTAAAGTATAATATCTATATAATAAAAAATATAAAATTTATATACATAAATATCATTTTATATGAAATCAAAGAGTACAGACATTTAACTCAAATTTTATTTGAGAAGCATCATCGATCACCAAAAGAGGGCGCAATTTGTTTCATTATGTTGCCCAATACCATTGTTTACCAACAGAGGGGGCTATTGATCGGTTCATTTTTGGAGCATCAATATTCTCCAATAGAGGGCGCAATTAATCGCGTTATTTGGCCAATACCATTAATCACCAACAGATGGTGCTATTAAACTGTTCATTTGAGAAGTACCATTATTTACCAACAGAGGGTGCTATTGAGAGATGTGAGTGTGTGAGTGTTAAAATTTGTGATGTGTGATATACATGAGTATGAGTGTGTTTGTGTATACCTGCGTGTGAGTGTTAACATTGTGATATAAGTGTGTTTGTGCGTGTGTGTGCGTCATGAGAGAGGTGTGTGTGTGTGTGTGTGTGTGTTCATGCGTGTGTTGTGTTAATGTGTGTGTGTGTGTGTGAGATGTGTTTGTTTGTGTGAGTGTTAACATTTGTGACGTGTACATGTGTTCAATAGGCCACAGATGCTGGAAAGTAAGCCTCACACTATGTTGTTCCTCGATGTGATGTCACTGAATGTGATGTCACTGAACGTGTCACTGAATATAATGTTAAGCAATATAAGGCCACACAGAAAGTTATTAATCATTTTTCAGCATAAGTTTAAGGCATTATCACAGCTGGCCCGTTTGAGATATCAAAAACCCCTCCGCAATTTCTGCAATCCCTCAATGTCTTTAGATCACATCGGCCTGGTTTGGTGACGATCGTATAAATTCCCTAGCAGGAGTATATTAAAATCCATCGGGTGCATTTTTGCGAATGACCCAAAATAACCGGCCTTCCTGTTGAGTTGAGCCCAGGACATGCAGTGCGAAAGTTGTTCGGCTCAATGAGCTCTGAGTTTCGTGTGCCTACGTGAAAGTGTGTATGAGCTATCCAGCAAAATCTCGTGTGAGGGATTCTCAGGCATCCTAATGGCAGCAGATTCCAACCTGTCTGCCAAATTTCATTTTTGAGTTTTTGTTAAGACCCCCAAAAAGTCCAAACAAAAAAAAATTATCCTTAAAAAAAATGATCCTTAGGAAAACAAGAGGGTCCTGCGCACCCTATAGTGCTCGGGCCCTAATAAAAGTAATAAACGAGTACAGACATTTAACTCTTCAAAGATACAGATCATTTGAGAAACATTTTTGTATCTAAAAAATGTATCTAAGTATCATCTAAGTATCTAAGTTTTGTATTTAAGTATCATTATTGACCAACAGAGGGCGCACTTAACTGCATTCGGCCAATACCATTAAACTATTTATTCGAGAAGCACCATTATTCACCAACAGAGGGCGCAATACAAAAATAGTTCTGTGACCAATAGAGGGCGCTGTATCAACGAGCACGAAATCCCAGTGCACTTCCCTCAGTTTGACAGAAGCGCTGAATCCCCTCATCACCAACATCTCTGTTTTTAAACTATTTTGTTCTTTCTAAACGCGGTGGAGGAGATGACGGAGCTGCGGCACCGCGGTGGAGCTGCTGACCCTGACCTGCAGCCGTCTGAGGATAAGGTACAAACAGCAACCGTAACAAGAATAAACCGCGGAAAGTGCTTTATATTTTATCTCTCTAACGGTGAATGAGAGATGTAGGCTAAAGCGCTAGCCGTGCTAACTGTGTGCTAGCCTCGTCACCCAGGTAACCCGAGTGTCAGCGCTGGATAGCGTTAGCACAGGAGCTAAGTTTATTCGGTTTATGATTAAAATAGAAAAAGAGACGCGGCGCTAAAAATAAGTGAGATGTTTGTCCGGGTTTGGTGATGAAGCTCTGAGGCTAGCGTGCGAGCTAAAGCACTTAGCATTGGGGTTCATATCGGAGTCAGGCAGTGTTTTAGCGCTGTTTCTGTGTTTTATTAAACAATTCAGTCGGTTATCGGTGTGTTTCTGTGGAAACTCGAGGTATTATTTTTATTTTGAAGCCATATAAGGAGTTTTAATCAGAGTCAGAGCTGAGCGGTGAGGAGAAAAAAAAATCTTATCGCGATATTTCACCGAATTCACGATACACAAATATCGCGATATTTCACGGATAAGTTTCTGGAGGCTTCTGGAACTATACAGGTTTAGTGTTTTAGAGTAGTGATGGAAAGTTCGAATCATTTTAGTGACTCGGTTCTTTGAATCTCGTTCATCAAAATGAACGAATCTTTTTTTTGAGGCTTTGAGTTCGTTTTGTTCTTTTGATCAGAAATAAAAATCAAATGTTGCATTTTCAATACAAAGACCCCCAACACGTCTACATACACAAATCCGGTAATGAAAACATTACAGTGCAGCTAAGAACATATTATAATAAACAGAATGAGTAGGTGACCATCATATCTTCCAGTCTGAGTCGTTCGTTCTTTTGAATCTATTGCACCGCATAGCGTCTATGGGAGTCACGTGA
>JAOVVB010000029.1:1227333-1241151 GCA_028570985.1 Heterobranchus longifilis | reverse complement strand
GTGTGAGAGTGTGTGTGTGAGAGTGTGTGTTTGTTGCTCTGGAGAAGCACTGATGATTAGTTTGTGTTCAGCCCGGTTTGTGTCGACAGCACCTCTGAAATTATAATTAAGGAAAGTGTGACTGATCTAAATATAGCTCATCACCCAGCTGGGAATGTAATGAATAGCTCTCTTTCTGTGTGTATCTGTGTGTATCTGTGTGTGTGTGTGTGTGTGTGTGTGTGTGTGTGTGTGTGTGTGTGTGTTTTGCAGGCTTCTGCATGTTCGTCTTGAGCTTGGTGAAGAAGCACTACCGGCTGCAGTTCTACATGGTAAATATAGTCACTTTGATGTTTTAATTTGTTGTTTAATTTAAAACCTTACGATACGATTAGTGTGTGTGTGTGTGTGTGTTCTGTGCAGTTCGGATGGACCCATGTGACTCTGCTGATTGTGGTCACGCAGTCACACCTCATCATCCACAACCTGTTTGAAGGCATGATCTGGTCAGTACACACACTCTCTCACACACACACACACACACACTGTCACACACTGTCACACACTCTCAGGGTCAGAAACCCTTTCACTTGATATTGCGGTTGGTGAGGCAATAACTAAAATGGTGATCATGATCTCTCTTTTTTTTCAACACATACTTCATGAGTCGTGTAAAGCCAAACACATTCTGCATCACACAGGGTGAGACACATGATGAGATGATATGGTTCCTTTGGGTTCCCAGATCACACCAAACCAAAATCCCACTTAGGCAGTGCGGAAAACCTGCCCAGTAAGATAAAAAAAACAATAATAATCACTACTACAAATCATAATGTAGATCAACGATATATGCACAAAAATAACTTTTAATTTTACTTTTTAAATTACTTAAAATTTCTTTAAGCATCCACTCAAGCCAAAATTTTTCATCCCAAGATGATAAATTTCCAATTTAAAAACACCCAATCTGGCAACACAGTTCAATTTTTATTTAATGAATACATTAACATTTAAATTGAAATTTGCTTTTTTGATCTCTTTTTGTTAAAGTGGAAAATTGTATTAGCATCAACACACAAATATATTTGGCTGTAAATTGAAAACAGGTGTGTTTGTTTATCCACAGGTTTATCGTCCCCATCTCCTGTGTGATCTGTAACGACATCATGGCCTACATGTTCGGGTTCTTCTTCGGCCGAACTCCTCTCATCAAGGTCAGTTCTTTCACACACACAAACGTACACACCCTATACACACACACACACACACACACACACACACACACACACACACACACACACACACACACACACACACTGCTGCTCTTCACTTAGTAAAGTAAATCTAACAGTTTTTATCCATTTTTGTGCCGTCCTTAGCTCTCTCCTAAGAAGACGTGGGAAGGATTTATTGGGGGATTTTTCGCCACCATCGTGTTTGGAATCCTGGTGAGGAAGCCTGAACGTGTGTAACCTTTGTTAGCGCAGAGTTTTGGAGCGAAACCGTCTGTGAGAAACCGTGGGCTGAGACGAGCGTTCTCTAATAACTGCCTGTCGCTACTAATCACAGTGTGTGGTGTTTATACACAATGATGATGTAATGATCAGACGATCTCTCTCTCTCTCTCTCTCTCTCTCTCTCTCTCTCTCTCTCTCTCTGTCTGTAGTTGTCGTATGTGATGGCAGGTTATCGTTACTTCGTGTGTCCGGTGGAGTTTAATAACGACTCAAACAGCTTCACGGTTTACTGCGAGCCCTCAGAGCTCTTCCAGCTGCAGGGCTACACACTGCCCTCTGTCCTGCAGTCCCTCACTGGCTGGGTAAAATACACACGCGCACACACACACACACACACACACACACACACACACACACACACACTAGATCAGTGTTGACCTCAGTTTATTCATTCTGCTCGTTTATTCATCTGTCCATCCAAACATACATCCAAATATGCAGCCGTCTAGATGACTTCACTTCTGTCCAACCGTCCAAATATCTCTCCTTTCATCCATGTAAATATCCACCCATCATCCCACTACCTTTCCACCTGTCCATGCAATATTTCTCTGGCCATCTGAAAGTCCTTTCTTCTAAATTTCTTCCAATCTTTTTTTCTCCCAGGAATCCATCCATCCATACAAATATCATTTACACATCTGTCTATCCATTTATCCAACTAATCAAAATAAAATCTTCTTAAGTAGGGGACAACCTGTATCCATTCAAATATATCTAAGTATCTTCCCAAACCCAGTCCATTCATCCATCCATTTAAATGTGCATCTGTCAGTTCTTCCATCCAGACATTTATTTGATCCATCTGTCCTCTCATTCATCTATTTATACGTCTTAATATCTATCTGTCCCTCCAGGCATATATCTGTATCTAAATATCCATCTCTCCATCCATTTGTCCAACTGTTCATTCATCCATCTGTAAATATCTCTCAATAAATCCAGATATCCAACCACCCAAATCTCTCCATCTATCTAAAGATTTTATTCAGTCATCCAGCTCCAGCCTTCCTAATATCATAAATATTTATACACACAGATTGTGAATTCTCACAGAAACAGCCATAAATGTGTTTCTTCCATGTAAAATTTGGTACAGTAGTACTTGGTGTGTGATCTGTCCTCTGATTGGTCGCTGATTGTACTGGGGGCGGGAACACAATCCTGTTTATTCAGATAACTCATGAAAAATCTTTTCAGCGTGTAATTCCAGTACAGAATGGTGTGTGTTTATGTGAGCGTGTGTGTGTGTTTTCTGTCTGTTTCAGACCACGGTGAAGCTCTACCCGTTCCAGATCCACAGCATCGCTCTGTCCAGCTTCGCCTCCATCATGGGTCCGTTCGGAGGATTCTTCGCCAGCGGGTTCAAGAGGGCCTTCAAGATTAAGGTTCAAGATAAACCTGTGAAATTACATGAACTCATCTCACCTCAGACTGTGCAGACATGCCTTGTGGTTTATTTTTTTAACAATCATCCGGCTTTTGTGTCATGTGACCTGCTGCGTGCGAGTTTATTATTAATGACCTCGGCTCTGCTCTCTGCTGCAGGACTTTGCCAACACCATACCTGGTCATGGAGGAATCATGGACCGCTTCGACTGTCAGTACCTTATGGCCACCTTCGTCAACGTTTATATCGCCAGCTTCATCAGGTAAAAAACTTTATTTTATAATTTAACCATAGAAGAAGAATAAAAACATTCACAGGTTACTAACAATACTCCCTTCTTTTTTTCTTTCTTTTTTTCCATCAAGTGTCTCAGGTGTTTCCTTTTTCTTTTGTTTTTCATTTTGTATTTTATTCTTTAAATATTATTTTCTTTCTATTACTTTCTTTCTTTTTTTCTTTTATTTTTCCGATTTTTCCCTTCCTTGTTCTTATTCTATTTGTAGTCTGTCTATTTATTTGTATTTCTGTATCAGCACACAGTAAGACTTTAAACTCCAGACTCCTCTGACTGCTGAACGATAGTAACTGATGTTAACGTTAAGCTTCCGATCAATAATCTGTGTAATTGGCTCTAATAATATAAATCTGATGTACGAGGCTTGTCGTTAATATAAGTTTTTTTTTATAAATTTTTTCTTCCTCTCGTTCTCTCTGCAGGGGTCCGAACCCGACTAAAGTGATCCAGCAGTTGCTCGCTCTGAGACCGGACCAGCAGCTCTACATCTACAACTCTCTAAAGGCTCACCTCACTGAGAGGGGTCTGCTCGGGGCGCTGGAGGAGGCGGCAGCCTAAAGCCTGCACTTGCACTCAAACACACACCAGAGAGAGAGAGAGAGAGAGGGAGAGTCAGGGGGTCACGAGTCGGCGTGGAGCGAGAGCCATGTGGAGGTGGGAGACGTGAAGATCCAGATCAGGAAAAAGGATAAAAAAACTAAACTAAAGCTTTGGGTCATTCCATTTTCTGTGTGTGTGATGTGTGTGTGTGTGTGTGAGAGAGAGTGTGTGTGTGTGTGTCATAGCATTTAGTCAGTGTTTATTATTATTATTATGTTTTTTGTTTCCAAGTGATATATATATACTGTACGTTGTTTCTTTTATACCAGATATTAAGGGTAATATTACACACACACACACACACACACACACACACACAGAGTGACGCGTCCTACACACACATTTCTCCTCTGTCGTGACTCGCGCATGTGTGTGTGAAAAGTCTATCTATTATCTGTATTATGTGAATATTTTAGAGTATAAGTCTATATTATGTTCTAACGATTATCATTTGAACGAGGTCGCAGATGTTGTTTTTTATTTTATTTCTTTTTTTTTTTTTTACCCCCCTGCTCTGCTCGCTGCACTGCTAATCCCACCTCACCTTCAGTTCTACACACCTGATCACGTCCAGTGGAAAAGACGCAGGTTTGTCCTTGTTGGGTTTGGGAGTTTTTTTTGTTTGTTGTTTTTCCCTCTTGATCATGTTGAAATGTGTGTGTTTTTTTTAATTTTTTTTATATAAAGTCGTTAATCAGATAACGAGGTGTTTTAACAGAGTCTGTACAGATTTTCGATAAGGAGGTGTAGGGTGTGTAGGGTGTCTAAGGTTTGTGTAGCTAATGGGTAAAAAATAAAACACGATGCTGGTGCTGTTATGGGAAACTAATCCACAGCGCAAAGTATTTCCTACAACAGCACATCCTGGAGTGTTTTTAATTTTTATTTCGCTCAGGATTTATAAAAAATTCACGAAAGACAATGTACGATCGCGGAACGTCCGTTGGTTCTCACTTACGTTATAGCAGCTATAAACATTCGCGCTCTCTCTCTCTCTTTCTCTCTCTCTAATTGTCTTTTTTTTTTTTCTTTTTTTTTTTTTAAAGATAAGAAGGCAAAAAAAAAAACACAGCTTGTCCTGTTACTAAGAAACTATAACGAGGCGTCAGCTCCTCTGTCCTTAAAGTCACAGCTTCACCTCGAACTGTTACACAGCGCTGACACTGGAGACTCCTTCCATACATGTTACATAAACATACACATGTTAGTCGTTCAATGTTATGTGGATTTGATACGTGAATGAAAGATTAATGCTCCGCCTCCTGCTGCAGTGACATCACGACTAAGAAAGTGTTTTTGATTGTTTTACTTTTTTTTTCATGAATGAAAACTTCCTTAGCGTGTTGTTTGTTCCGTACAAAACTAAATCAGACACGCCCCAAAGTGACCTCTGTGTAAACCTATGAATGCAGGTTTTTGTTTGTTTGTTTGTTTTTGTTTGTTTTTTGCGCTGCTTGTGTGCCGTGCTCTTCACCCAGACGTGCTCAGTTTTAGCTTAGAGTTCTGATAATCACTAAGTTCGTCATGGAACAGATTATCTTGTTTTCAGTTTGCCCATGTGCCCTCCTTCATGTGTCGCGTTGTCGGTCGAGTAGGTCACATGATGTTTGTGCGTTTACTCGTGTTGTATCAGTGATCCAGGTACACACTGTTTTTCAGCATCCTAATGTAAAAAAAAACCCAAAAACAACAAACTAAACAAACAAATGGCTAAAGTTCAGGTCAGCAGTGCAATAACACATTACTGAAAGCTGTGCACGTTTTATTATTGTTTTTATTTCGATTTTATTTTATGCACCTGTTTGTCATGCCATCCACGACGTCGAACATTTCTGTAACATTTCTGTTCTCATGTGTCAGTTTCACTCTTGTTACACTGATTTGAAGTTGTTGTTGTCGTTATTATTAGTTCAAGCGATTGTGAGGAACGTCAGCGTAAATTACGGTTTTTATTATTAGACACATTTCTGTAAACTGATTGGCTGAGCTCTGTCATAAACACCTAACCTGATTGGATAAAATTTTCAGTAAACATTACAGAGTAAAATGTTGGCTGTAATGTTTTCACGTTGGCGGTAAAGAGAGCGGCTTTATCGTGATTTGTTGTGAAAAAGTTATTCTTTTAAACATTATGACGCAATCGTAAAGCCGTGACATTATTTCCTCATGATCGGCTTTATTGTATTTTTTTAAATAATGAACACGTGGTTCGTTTTTCTAGTTGTTTGTTGTACTTTCACACCATCAGCGGTGAAACTCACAATTGCAGGATATTAATCGCCGTATTTGTTACTAAGATAACGAGTCAACACTCTGTGAAATTGTTTATTGTAAACGCAGAGCGTGATTGGGGAGAGGAGATGTAATAAAAAATTAATTAAATTTAAGGGAGAAAAAAAATAGTTTCCAGTAGGTTACCGAATACGATTAGATAAAATTATTTTTGTTTTAATGGCAGAAAGATTAGCGTTTAGATTATTATAATATTTTTTGTGGTCATAAATTGTGACTGGCTGAAATCTTTCTCGTGGACACGATCAGTCGGTTAGGCGTTGTCTTTGTCATGAAAAAATTAACGGGGAAGGAAAGAAATTCCCGTTAGCCGTGAACGTGAAATGTGATTAGCTGAAGCGTCTTTCGTGATCGTTTAGCGTGATCGGCGAACATCCAGTCGGGTTATGAAAGCTATCTGTGCTCAGCTAATGTTTGTTTTCTGTTTCTCAGTTGAAGCTTAATTAGGAACCTTTTAACAGGAGTGAAAGAAACTATCATGAGTGAAATAATAATGTGTTTTATTACACGTTTTACAATAAAAATAAATATATGCTGCCCGGCTCCATGGTGACATTCTCTCAGGTTGTAGGCAAAAGAATCATTTCTCACTTTTCTCCTGTTTTTTACCCACAATCCACTGCCAAGCGCCAAATAAAACCACCAGCCTGCTGACGATTCTGATGAAATAAATATCTGAAGTTTTGATTTCGTTGAATCCCAGTGAAGTCATTATGATTAATTAAATCTGACATGTTTGGAGATGAAGAGCGTTTCACTCAATTCTTCCATTATGTACTTTTTTATTAGAGGATCAAATTATGTATTAATACACTTTATTAATCATAGTATACAGAACGTGATTACATAATTCATGCTGTGCTCCAAAAGCCATGTAACATTCACTTCATCATCTTCATCATCATCACCTTTGTAACCCTGCAGGATTTTTTTTTTCATACAGTAATTCAAGCTATATGTGTTTTTTTTAATAGAGAATCTTTAAAACTATAAAAGTAGTACAGAGTTGACATATACTGTATATACACAGATATATAGATATATATTTGGATAGAAATTAATTCCATTCTGAATTCTGGATAGAATTGGTGTATGTGTGGTGTTTGTGATATATTGAGGCTGATCACAGGCTTATCGATTGATAGATTTTTTTTTCCAGCTCGCCATTATTGACTTTTAAAAATAATAACTCATGATGAGAGTTTAATCGATTGAAATTTATTTCTTGATTCTTTTATGCATAAAAAATAAGACCACTAGAGGGCGATAAAGGAAGAGCAGTTCCTGACTCTTAACACTGACCCACGATCGAGGGATGATTTGTGAGCGTTTCTGTTCCATCCAGGCGCACTTTAGTTCGCCTCATTTGAACGAGTGTTGATTCGAGACATGAAATTAAATCTGCACTGATTTACCTCTTAACACTACAGTTACACTGGTGTCTTATTTAGCTGATCCACCCCTAGTTCACTACCTAGTGCCCTGTTTGTGTCTAAACTATATACAAGCTACACCTTCTTGAATCCTCAAAGCACCCTTGGATAGAATCTCATACATCACATAAGACCTGGTGAGGGTTCCTTAATCTTCTTAAAGAGGAACGATTCTGTTGTAGAGTTCTGAATGAACCTTGTGTAGAGTACACCTTACACCATAAGGACAAAACTGTATTAGGTTTAGGAAAATTAGTCAAATCTAGAACATTTAAAGGGGTTTTCGGTTGTCTGTGTGTGGAAACCCTGGAAGGTTTTCCATTGGATCCTGATGTCGGAAAACATTTCCAGTCAGAACCATTTCACAAAGCGAAGAACATTTTATAAAAGTGTAGGAATTTGAGGTTTTCTTAAATGGACAGGTGTAGTAAGCAGTGTATAGAACGCTGCAGGTGAAACCACTTTCGTTAAAGAAGGTTCAGGGTTTTTGATTGTCCATGTTGGGAAACAAATACGCAAAGAACCATCAAGGAATGCTTGAAGAACTTTCCTTAAAGTATAAGAACTTACATTCATACATACAAGCCAAATAAGTCTAAGAGGTTCAAAGTATAACCCGTTTCTTAAAGGCTGTAGTACTTGTACAGTCTTGGAGAAGGTCAGGTCTAAGGGAGGAACCTTTGAGGGTTTCACCAGACCGTTACAACAGCGTTTCTCTCTCATTAAGGAAGCTACAGTAAGAACCGCTTGAAAAGCACTTCAAAGAGATGCTTTCAGGGTTCCTTAAGGGTATATACATAGGTCGAACCAATTTTCATAGGATTGTTCCCTAGTGAGGTAGATCCCCCACATGTGGCTGTTTTGGGTTGTTCGAGGGCTCCATCTTTCTAAAATTCATTCCTGCACAGAACAAAACAATCAAATTATTAACCTTTAAGGGTCCTTTGATTGTTTCACCTTTAAAGTTTGCATAGACAGTATAAACCCATAACTGCTAAGAATACACCGAGTATTTAAGGATTTCCTGAACAGGACAAACCAGATTACAGAGCTTTAGGTTGTTCTAAGGCTGTACCATCACGCTAAATGTCTAGAAATCCCACAATGCATCATTCCATGTAGGTGGCCTATGTTTGGATCCTCACCCTGTTCACTGCACTAGCTGGAGTGTAGGTAGTAGGGTGCTAGTTTAGACAATGAAGGCGTGTTATGTAGTGAATAGGGACAATGTGATTTGGGACAATAACCGGGAACTGGTTTACATCTTTGAGAATGGATACTTCACTTTGTTACATTATTATTATAATTATTATTATTATTATTATTATTGTGCGGTTTGTTTCTGTTGTATTTTGTTTCTTTTTGATAAATGAAGTCATACGTGTGCTCTTCCCCAATCCTGTGCATTTGTATTACAGCTAATAAAGCAGAAAGCTAAATGTCTACTGGCTGTGTGTCTGTCTCTCTGTCTGTGTGTTTCTTCCTCCTCTGCTCTGGAACTTCCCTCATTGGACACACTGCTCAGAGCTTAATTTCCTCTATTTAACATTAAAGGTCTATTTACAGTGAGTTCTGCAGTTTCTCTGAAGCGCGCACACACACACACAGTTTAGCCTGACTGCGGTCGGATTTGTGCCAGTGGCCTCTTCAACGCTAGAATAAAATAAAGTAATGGTAAACTTTAATGCTGTAATGAAGGTATACTTAACTGTGGTGAGATAGTAATGTTAAAAATATTTTTAATAAATATAGAGTAACGGTTTATATAAATAATAATGATCTAATGATATAGTGGTGTTGTCGTGTGGATAAAATAATATAGTATAGTATGTTAACTCTTATAGTAAGGTTATAATGTTATACTTCCATGTTCATATTGTGGTATAATAATTATATTGTAAAATTTACCTAAAATCATTAGAACATCATTAGAACACTACTCGAAACCACACTAGGCTGAGATTTGAGGTCAATAAGAAGTTTAAATTCCCCTGATTTATACACTCACTCATGACCACACAGTGATATTATAGTGATATCATAGCAATGTGATGATATAAGTGATCTTATAGTAATAGGGCAGTAGCAGTGCTATGATAATGTGCTAACAATATTATAGTCATAATTTATAAATGCTTTCATAATGTTATAGTAATGGTATATTTGTTATAGTAATAGTTTAGTAATGTTATAGTAATAAAGGTATAGTGATGTTATAGTAACATTAAAGTAATAGCACAATTGTATTATATTAATAGTTTAGGGATGTTATAGTGACAACGTTACAGTATATTAAATATGTTGTAGTGATGTTATATGAATGTTATACTCATATGAAAGTAATGCCCTGGCAACGTTATGTTTATGGTGTAGTGATGATGATGTGATTTGTTGGAAATTAAGCCTCAGTTCTTAGCTTTGGAATTTGATACGACACTACTGCATAATGTGAATTTCAAGAACGTTTAAGAAATCCGGAGTGGTTCTAGTGATATAATAATGATAGTGTGGTATATTAAGGTTACTAGTACTGTTATAGTAACGTGATATTAACAGTACAGTGGTGTTAGAGAATGTGATAAAGGCAATATGAGAGGTATAGTGATGTAGTGGTGTTATTGTTATGATATAATAACTTTATATTAATGGTGATGTTATTGTAATAAAAAATTTGGTCTGAACATCGCACTCCAAAGCTGAGTTATGAGATGTTCAATTTTTGTTACATTCCAGTCATAAAAATGTACAAGTTTAACTAATTGCTACACTCATTACAATCACAGGGCAATGTTTCTGTTAAGTTCCAGTCAGTAAAATGTACAAAGTTATCAAATTTCTACAACGATTATAATCAAAGTAATGTTTTCCACTGATGTTATAGTAATTGCATAGTGATATTATATTGACATGATAGTGTAATAGTGTAGTAATGTTATAGATATTGTATAGTTCTGTTATTTTTACTGGTATAGGGATTTGTTGAATATTTAATATCAGTTTAAACCCAACTCTGGAGGGTGATCAGACATAACAAGGTACGCATGTTATATTAATGTGACAGTAATAATATGGTAATGTTATAGGTATTGTATAGTTCAGTTACAGTGATGCTTATAATAACTGTAAAAGTGAACTTATAATAATGGTCTAATGACCTTATCTTAATAATGTAGTGATTATATATTGATGTTATAGTAATTTTATTTATTACTGTATAGTGATGGTATAGTGTTGGTGTGGTGATGGTTGCAAACTAAGATTTCAGATTTGGAGTGTGATAGGACAAAACAAAGTACACGCATGTGTATGTCTTGAATCCAGTAATAAATGTTGTGAATTTGGAGAAGATCTGAGAAAGTCTTATTTTTCACTTTTAAAAAAAAATACACAAAGGCTTAATAATCCCTTACATTTCCTTGGGTGAAATTTTTGACATTCTAGGATCTTCTGCATATTCACAAAGCTGGTTAATGAGGTTAAACCATAGACAAAAGTGCAAGTTTGGTCTGAGTATCACCTTCCAGAACTGAGATATGAGACACCAAATTCTGTTGCGGTTATAATGTTAAATTAATGGAACTTATAATAATGGTATAATAATGTTATTTTAATCATGGAATGTAGTGATTTTATATGTTAATGGTATAGTGATGGTATATTTATTTGTATATATCGGAAGATGCCTTGAACCCGTTAATAATGTGAAATTTGAGACAAATCTGAAAAAGAAAATCTGAGAAAGTCAGTTTCATCTGAATAAAAACAAATTTTTTTTTTTGAAAATTTTGACTCTTTTTTTTTTTTCAGATCTCCTTCATATTCATGCAGCTGAGTAATCAGGGTAAACCGTAGACAGCCGGGCAAACTTGGTTTAAATATGACACTCCAAAGCTGAGATATATGAGACACCCAATTCTGTTAAATTCCAGTCTGATCACGTAAATCCTGCACTGACTATATTCACACATTAATGCTTTAGTGATGTGCTAGTAATGGTGTAGTAGTGTTATAGTGATGTTATAATCATGGTATATTTGTGTCTGGTGATGTGATTGTAATGGTGGAGTAATGTTATGCTAATGTTATAGTAATATTAATGATATGTTTCATTAACGGTGTAGTAGTGGTAATATTTTAATAATGTTATAGCAATAGGATAGTGGAAGTACTGAACTTTAAATTAATGGTATGTGGATGTTATATTAACATTATAATTAGGGCCCAAGAACTATAAGGAGCGCAAGACCCTCTTGTTTTCCTAAGGATTTTTTTTCCACCCTTTTGGACTTTTTGGGGTCTTAACATGAAACATGAAAATTGTCATGGGCATGTCCTGGGCTAAACCCAACAGAAAGTCAGTTATTTTGGGTCATTTGCACCCGATGGATTTTAATATACTCCTCCTAGGGAATTTATATAATTATCATCAAACCAGGCCGATGTGATCTCAAGACACTGAAGATGTAAAATTATAGAGGAATTTTTTGATATTTTAAACGGGTCAGCCAAGACGATGCCTTAAACTTACACTGAAAAATGATTAATAACTTTCTGTGTGGCCTTATATTGAGTGACATCACATTTAGTGACATCATAGGGTGAGGCTTTTCTTCCAGCATCTGCAGCCTATTCTACACACACACACATCACAAATGTTAACACTCTCACACTCACACAGACACACACGCATGCATGCATGTACACACTCATACACACATACACGCACACACATACATCACAAATGTTAACACACACACATTTACATCGCTCTCTCTCACACAGACACACACACACACTAACAAGTCATGTCTTACACATGCATCACACACATCACAAATGTTAACACACAGACACACACCACACACACAAACATGCACAAACACATTTACTCATCACACACAGACTGACACACCCACACGTCTCAAACACACACATACGTACACACTTTTAAAATAAATTTATAAGGTTAAATTAACCTGCACTTTACCTTTTAAAAAAAGTAAAAATAAATCCTGACAGATAAGTGTTTCCGTTGCGCGTAGGCGCTGTGTGTGTGTGTGTGTGTGTGTGTGTGTGAAGCTAAAGTAAGAGTAGAGGAGGAATCAGACCCCCCCTCTCCCTCTTCTCGTCTTTCGTGAACCTTCCTACTCTCTTATTTGAGTTTCACACACACACACATACACGCACATTGAAGGAAAGACTGTTTTATCGGAAAAATTATCAAGGAGCATCGTTAATAACACTCATGTGAGCGCCTACTAACGAAATCACTGCTGAAAAATAAAACAAATTAACCTGCACTTTACCTAAAGAATTGTGACAGAGCAGAGTTTCCATTAGAGAGAGAGAGTGTGTGAGCGTGAAGGCGAGAGGAGGTGTGTGTGTGTGTAAAGGTGAGAGGAGGGGTGTGTGTGTGTGTGTAATTTGGTCTGAATATCACTCTCCAAACCTGAGATATGAGATGCCCATTTTTATTCAATTCCAGTCATTAACATGTACAAGTTCAATATACATGTTTCTATACTCACTATAATCACAGTGTAATGTTCTAGTGATGTTCTAGCAGTGTTATAGTAGTGTTCTGGTGATAGTTTAGGGAAAGTATAGTAATGGTACAGTGATTGTGTAGTAATGGTATATTGATGTAATAGTATTAGAATAGTAATGTTATAGATGTTGCATAGTGCTGCTATAGTGATGTTATAGTGATGTTATATTAATGGTATTGTAATCTTATAATGATGGTATAAGGATGTTATTTTAATCGTATTGTGATGATATACTAATAGTATAGTTATTTTATATGTTTATGATATGGCGATGTTATACTGATGGTATATATTGATATGTTACAGTAATGGTGATTTAAAGGTATAGTGATGGTAGAGTGATTTTTTTTTCGAAAACTAAGCCTCAGATCCCAGCTTTGGAGTGTAAGAGAACAAAACAAAGTGCAATTATATGTATGTCATGAACATGCAAAATTTGAATTTGGCTAAAATCTGAGAAAATAGAATTTTCTGTCTTTAAACACACAAAGGCTAACCCCTTACATTTTTGTGAGTAAAAATTTGACTTTCTCGGATCTTCTTTATATTCATAGAGTGGGTTCACTCACTCACTCACTCACTCACGCACTCATCTTCTATACCGCTTTATCCTGTATTCAGGGTCGCGGGGACCTGGAGCCTCTCCCAGGAGGCTTAGGGCACGAGGCGAGGTACCAATCTGGACAGGGTGCCGATCCATCGCAGGGCACACACACACATACACACACTCACACACTCATTCACACACTATGGTCAATTT
>JAOVVB010000029.1:1208324-1218346 GCA_028570985.1 Heterobranchus longifilis | reverse complement strand
GGGGTCTGGATCACTGGGAGCTCAGGAGCAGCATGTGTAGATCCAAACCATCATGAAGCAGAATCCAGCTGGAGGTGGTCCTTATCTGGATGCCTCGCAGGGTTGGCCTCTGTCTACTGGAGCTGGCGCAATCTCCAGGTGCCTCGGGATGGGAAGAGAAAGAAAGAACAGGTGGAAAAGAATTAGCGTAGTTGCCGTTCATTATATTAGCAGCACTAGATGAGATTGTGCATTTAGATGTACGAGGTTATGGGACGAATTGTGTATGCCAGTATGAAAATGTGTATGCCAGGATAAAGAGATGCGTCTTAAGTGTATTTTTAAACTGGGAGACTGTGTCTGAGCTCCGAACATTATCAGGAAGGCTATTCCAAAGCTTAGGAACCAAATATTAAAATGCTCTACAAGAAATCCAGAGTTTTGTGATCTTAAGGAGCGTGGTGGATTGTATCGTCTTACAACTTTACCGATGTTTTACCTCTATTAAATTCCTGGACTCATCCTTCAGTTAGCATAAACACTCAGTAAGCTAGTAGGAATTAATTTAGGGTGAAGCACGGTTTATGGTGGTTAAAGCGTAAATGACTGAACGTTTCAAAGGAACTACTCTACTGTTCCACAAAAATTTGACAAATTTCTTAGCATTTTTACTCTCGTTTAAAACTCACTTACAAACTTTTCTGAAAACTTTAAATAGAGAGAGTTTCATCTTAACACGTAAAAATAAGTAACAAGTTCAGAGTAACCTTCACACTCCACTCTCATTTCTCATCATAATTTAATTAGCATTTCATTGAAAAAAAAAAACTGCCTGGACATATTAGAGGTTGCGTGTGAGCGAGGGAGTGTGTATAAAAGGTTATCAGACGCCTTGAAGCAAACAATGAAAAACATTCGGAAAATATTACGTAAGTAAGGATGTTAGTGGGATGCCTGAGAACTGTCATGATGATTGAGAAACAAAAGACGCGGATCCAGAGCCAGAGGTGTAGAGGATGTCCCTCTTGAGATCAATAAGAAAACATCCACTGCTCTGTTGACAATCTGTTTCAGGCTTGTCCATGACACAGATTAAAGATTGTTCTGGTATCCTTGAGGCTTCTGGAAGGTTCTGTCAAGTTTGGTTAACGTGACATGCAGCCTGTATTATTTGGATTCACCAGACAAAGGAATGTTGTGGGGGGGACAAAAAAGGAAGGTTAGAGGAATGTTGGAACAATTGGTCACTAGGTCAAACTTATCCTACACTCCCTCTTAAGGGTCTATCGTTGTGACTCCTGACCTTGTGCGTCATTTCTAATCATTCACACATACGGCATATCTGATCTTCGGGGTAGACCCGCACTTCATTAAGTCCTGGTCTCCACTGATCTGAGAAGTTCCTCCTAATAGGAGTTTACATACTTAAACTTGGACTAGGCTATCCTAAAGCTGCTCCCCTATCAGCAGAAAGTTAGTTAGTTACTTAGGTTAAGCCTTTATTTGTCACATATACATTACAGCACAGTGAAATTCCTTCTTCGCATATCCCAGCGTAACTGGGGTCAGAACACAGGCTCAGCCATGATACAGCACCTCTGGAGCAGATAGGGTTAAGGGGCTTGCTCAAGGGCCCAACAGTGGCAACCTGGTGGAGCTGGGGCTCAAACCGCAGACCTTCCGATCAGTAACTCAGTGCCTTAACCCTCTGAGCCACCACTGCCCCAAGTGGTTTGCCAACTCAAATTCAAATTATGTGAAGCATCCTGGCTGGAGAGGACTGATTTGGACAAACCCCTCATCGTTTCCAGAGCTTTCATTCGACTCCATGGTCTTGTCAGTCCCTGGGCAGTTGTGATAAGGGTTTCCCAGCACTTCCGAATGTGCTGTTCGTCTGACGTGTAAGCACAGAGAAACACTTATCCCTGAGGGGCCGCGGGGATACTTGAACAACCAAGCACTGATAGGGCACTAAAGACATTAAAGCCTTTGCACAGTAAGTGGTATGAAATATTGCAACATGGGCAGAATATGAGAAATTATTTTATCTAGTGAAATTAAGCAAATTATGTCAAATGTTTATAACTACCAGGAGCTGGAGGATGAAGGGAAAAAAAACAAAGAAAGAGGAAAGACTTGGGGTAAATTATCTGAAATGGGCATTGTGAAAGTTCTTTGACCCATCAGCTGAGACGACCCTGTATTGTAATAACTTGTAAATTTATATTCAATAAATGTTTTGTCATAATACTTTTTACATTTGTCGTAATAATTTAATATAACTTTTGTCCGAGACTGGTTCACATAATGTAGTCAAGGAACTAGCCGCAGAAGATGGAAGGATGAAAATTTGTCTATTTTCATGGTTGAACTCCTACAGTATGCTAGTGAATGTCAGGATGGACAAAAAAAGAAAAGAAAACCAAATATACTTGTGCGGGACTTAAACACCTGGCTTAACCTGTTTGGCTGTCGAGTTGTGCATTTGCCACTTTTTATGAGCTACGGCTACATAGTTCTATCCAAGTCAAATAATAGTAATAATAATAATAATAATAATAATAGCAGGCCGCCTTAACTACTTTGAAAGAAATGGTCAATGGTTCATCACTTGGTGGAACCACACCACTGGAAAAAATAAATAAACAGTAGGCCCAAGTCTCTTCCCTGGCTCACCCACCCAAACAACAACAAAAAAATCCCAGCTTCTACTGGTATCAGAACGATGTTTACAAAGTCCTCATTAAGGAAAGAAAGTAGATAACAGCACACACACTCACTCACACACACAGACACACACACACACACACACACAGTGGGACCATCGGCAGTGAAAACGCAGAACTTCCCAGTTTATAGATAAGGGACCAAGAGAAAGCAAGAGATAGGGAGTGAGAGAGAGAAAACACAAGAAGAAACAAGATGCCACAGTGAAACTCAATGAAGCCGTCCTTCAAACCAAACTCCGGAGACATCAGAGCTTCTTCGAAGGGCTAATGCAGAAATAAATAACTAAGATCTGGAATAGGTGCATTGCAAAACTGCAACCGGTGTCCTTTTATACCTGGAACAGGACAGAGCTACTGATCTTCCAGATCAACACCAGGACTCAACTCATGTTGCTTATACCAGGAACCATCTGAAACAGAGGGATAACACATAACTATTTTTTTTAAAAAGCTTGGATATTGTGTTTTTCTTTTCAGGATATACAGAGAGAATCTACCAAATTTATTCCAATTTTGCATGAAAATTCCTGCAAAATTGCATGAAAATTCCTGCATACTGGATAGTGGTTTCAGCTAATACCTGCTTTTGCATTCCTAACCATGGTGGATGTCAAAGCTTCCTCAATCACCTTCATGGATTGCCTTTCATTCCTCCTGCTCCTTTCAGTGCTTTTCTCTGGTGACGCTAGTCCCATCAGCTCCCCAGAGAGGCACCGAACTGCCCCTGGGCTTGATGATGGACGTGGCGGGGTTGTGGATCCTTCTCTTCTAGAGCAGAATGGTGAGGTGGATATGCAAAATCTGCTGGAGACCCTGCGGGGACAGTTTCTCCGGACCTTCAACCTGACAAGACATGGACCACCCATGCAGCCTGGTGCACCACGAGTGCAGCCCCCGGAATACATGTTGGAACTGTACAACCGGTTTGCTAATGATCGAACATCTATGCCATCTGCAAACATTGTACGGAGCTTCAAAAATGAAGGTGAGTTTTTTCATATTATTGGGGGAGACTTTAGGGCATTGTTCCTTTCATTAAAAATAATACTGATTTTTGCTGACATTTGCATGTTTTTAAGTAGAAGTTGGAAGCTTGACCACACCTAAAGACAATACTATATGTTTCATGATTATGTTCAAGTTTTAAATCTAGGCATTAAATCTACTTTGAGTCATGAATCTAAGCTGTTACTACTGCCTTCCTCAGAGTACACCCCAAGCAGCATGGGTCCCAATGGTGTGAGACGACACCCTCTCCTTTTCAACATTTCCATCCCAAATCATGAGAGGGTTATGGCTGCTGAGCTTCGTCTCTACACCCTCGTCCAGATTGACAGGCACCTCTACGCTGGGGTCGACCGAACAGTGACTGTTTATGAGGTGGCTTCACGGAATGACAGTTGGTCCGAAGAGGGAGAAGATGAACAGGTGCAGCTAGTTGAGTTGGCATCACGGCAGGTTTACGGCACAGACAACGGCTGGGAAACTTTTGACTTGACTACTGCCATGCAGCACTGGCGCAGTTCCAACTATGGCAACACTCACAGACTGGAGGTTCACATTGCAAGTATAAACGTACAAAATGGGTCAGATTTTGAAGGTCCTGCCACAGGTGGTGACATGGAAATTGATACTAGTCCAGAAGAGAGTCACAAACCTCTGATCATTGTTTTCTCCAATGACCAGAGCATGGATCACAAAGGAGAAAAACAGGAGTTAAATGAGATGATCAAGCACGAAATCCCCAGCACAGATCTAAATGACAATATAGGGGTGGAATTCATGGATCTCCTGGGGGAGCTTGGGAGTATGGGACAAGAAGGAGGTAGCAAAGAAGAGGGACCTGATGAAGAAGCTCTCTTACAGATGCGCTCCAACCTCATTTATGACACAGCCTCCAGGATTCGAAGGAATGCAAAAGGAACCCAGTGCAAGAAGAGTTCACTGTATGTTGATTTTAAGGACATTGGTTGGGACTCTTGGATCTTAGAACCACAAGGCTATGAGGCGTACGAATGCACAGGAGTCTGTACTTACCCTCTAACCAAACATGTCACTCCAACCAAGCATGCCATTGTACAGACTCTGGCCAGCCTTAAAAGTCCAAAGACTGTTTCCAGAGCTTGCTGTGTCCCTACAAAGCTTGATCCCATCTCACTTCTCTACCTGGATGATGCAGGTGTTGTCACCTACCAGTACAAATTTGAAGGCATGGTGGTGGCAGAGTGTGGTTGCAGATAGTCTTTAAATGATTTGGTTGGGAAGTTGTAAGGCTTGGTAAAAGACACTAAGAAATGGAGACACTTCTATGTGTTAGAGGAAAAGATAATGTTGTTCCAGGTCAACAGGATAAAATCACATATCCCACAGTTGAAAGTTTGTTCTTTCTTAACTTAACATCATGAATCTATGAGAACTTTTCTGCCATGGTGATGACTTTGTATCAAAAGGGACAGCAGAAAAGAAAAAATTATGAAAATGAGATTAGATTTGGAGCTTCTGTATAAATATTGTCTTTGGTGAGAATGTGCTTAAGGAAATTTCAAGAAATAAATTGGAAGGCCAAATGTGCAACTCATGAGAACCCTCTAAACAGTGTCTGGACAGCTAATTCCAGACTTAGAGGAAAGCAATACAGCACTAATTCAACTAAATAAACTCCCTTGAGATGACTACAGTCATAACCAGAAAACTATTGGCATGTTGCATTATATTTCAAGATTTTCAAGATGGGTGGGATAGTTCACCTTAACTGTTTAAAGACAACACCTTTATATGTGAACAAGGTTCTTTCTCAAAGCAGACATCTCAGAAGGATAGGAGCCTGGTTTTGGGCAGCCTGTGAAACTGTAAGGTCACTCAGTCAAGGCTTCTGGAAACACCTAGTATCCAGTCTCTGTTGCATTGTATCTACTTCCTTCTCTGCCCTGTGTCAATACAAAGCTTCCTGCGTGACTGAAAGCAGTTGATACGGGCCATCCAAGGCAAAGCAATATGGTTATCTGAGAACTCTTTTTGAGCAACGGAAATGTCTGAAAGTAACCAGAATGATCCAGTGTGAGATGGTCAAACCAGTCAATGCGAAAGAACTGAACTGTATTCCTGTTTTTGTTTTGTATGGACACCCTCTGGACATGCTAAAATGTGTGGACCATGTCCAGGTATCAAATAGCGATTGCTATTGCGATGCCTAAACTGAGTCCAAAGAACATTCCTCTGTTTAATGCGCACATGGTCAATCAGATTTATGTATTTTGAAATTGTATTTATGTTTCGCTTCTTTCATGCCTTACCTCAACTTTGTGTAATTTGTAAAGAAACTTTGGAACTGTACAGTTCCAAAGAAGGCCTAAGAAGTAAGCAAAAGAGCAGACTGAGGAAGTTAAAAGCTCTTTCCAATGTCCGAGGCCCAGAAGACTTCATCATAAGGGTGCTGGTGGGTGCGAGGTGGAGGGGTAGAGGTTATGGGGTTATCTGCATTCTGTTGCCTTGCATGCCGTGAGAGTTATGCTCCCAGGCTTTGAGCAGTCCCTGATAAGAAGGTGTTGGGGCTGAGAAACATGCAAGCGACTATTTCAAGCAACAAGGGTTGTCAAGATTCCACCAGGCGTAAAAACTGCTTCCCTGTAATGTTCCCTGACTCCAATCTCACTGCGGTTGTATAGTACCTTAAATGAGATTTAAGCTGCGTTTCGTATGAAGGGCGTAGCCTTGAGGGTCCAACAACAGTGACATGCTGTGGAACAGTTTGATACCTTTCTCTAACTGCATACTTTCCATTTACACTTCTTCACAAATCAATGAACTATCAATTTAAAAATTAAAGAAACAAAAGATAAAACGTAATAGGAAATTATTAGCATGTTTGGTGCTAAATCAACTAAAACAAACTTTTATGCATTATTTACAACTGTAACATTTTCAGTTCGCAGTAAAACAAAAACATTTTATGAAGAAAAAAATATACTAGCTATATCACTTATCAGCTTTTAACTGTTTTGATTTTTTTAAAATAGACGCAGCGAATAAATAATTTTATGGAAATCCAGGTGTGAATCTAGATCCTTGAGTGTTGGGGTGGGGGGGGGGGGGGTATATCTCCCAGAGATGGTATATGGAAGAAAATCTTGGAAGGAACCAGTGGCATCTATACACTTATAGCTAATGTTTAGTTAAACATCATAAACTTACGCTAATTATAATTACTATCTAACACCACTGTGAGAAACATGAACGATTTCCATTACATTTCAAGCTACAAATACACCTGACCACAGAGTACCAAATACTGAGGTTTCTGCAAACTTTTCTACATCACTAAACTCCTGACATATGGTCTTCCATACTGCTGCTTTATTAAAACAAAAAGACTATTTATTGAAAATTAATTTATTATTTTTAAAATTTTGTCATTTATGTAAGTATGTATAGCAGTTTATGTAAATAAAATCATTATATATGTGCAAATTATTTGAACTTGTATTAATAAACGATGTGCTTCATCAGAGTTATAGTATTTACCGACCTCTGTTTTACTATTTCTGCTAAATCGTTTTCCATCAAGAAATAAGTCTTAGCAGCTTTGATTCATTTTAAAGCTGTCACTTGTACATATTCTATGCAGATCCCCCTAATGCACTCTTATACACACATTGACAACTCCAAAATATCAGCTATTTTTAGACGTGACATGTCCAGGGCTCTTTATTTACACACAGCTTGAAAGGGAAGGAATTCATAACTTCTAACTTGAGTGGAACAGCTATCTGCTCCGGGGCCATAATTTACACGTGTCAAACAAATCCGAAGCCATGTGGCTAACAGGAAGCTAATGAAAGTCCTGTGGATGCTTTTATCTGGATTCTGGGACATTTTCCACGTTTTAGTTAAAGACATTAGGTTAGCATAGATATACAGCTAAGGCTCTAAATATATTATACAGACACTGATATGTATATATGTATATAGATATGGTGTCAGGGACACTGTGGTGTGTCATTTATAATTTTTAAATAAAAAAGTGATAATTGAAATAATTTGAGGTACTCGACAAATTTCAACAATCATTGCTTTTACTATCAGGGAAAGAAAGTAACGAGTTTCATTTGCATTTCGTTGCTGCACTTAAATATTTTTTTTGAATATATTTCGACTTAATAACTCAAGTTTTACTTCTTACATTTTAACCAAAACCTTCAACATAGTACAATTTATAAGTTTTTCCCATGGATCTCAATTTCCACTGTAGATTATGTGTTTTGATGAAGTTACAAACAGATTATATGTAATAAGTCAAATATTGTTTAATATAAAATATAATATTAAGTTAACTTGAAATTTGCCACATAAGGTTGCTAAAATCAGCAAATTGGTTCATTAAATGTGTTCTGTTTTTTTAAAAGTTAGGCTGTTAAATTAACTCATTAACTTAGCAAGCTAGTTACATTTTGGAAAATAGTTTGTAAAAATTAATACCTGGTTAAAAAAATCTCTTACTCACATGTCTTGTCATTCACTCCAAAGTGGTTATTAAATGATTTTGTCTGAATTAGCAGATTTTTGTTTTATGACTAAATGCTTTTAATTTCTTTTTCCACTTTTTTTCTTTTTCTGTAATTAGCAAGTACAGTAGTTTGAGAAGATTTAGCTTTGTTTTGCTTTATTTACTTTTTCCTATTTTTTTTTTTTTTTTATGATGCATTTTCACCAATTATTTACGAGATCGCTGAGTATTCTCATTCAAGATTTTTTTTCCCCAACCACAAAAATGCCTAGAAATAGGAAATTGGTTTATCACAGTAATATAGTATAAAAATCTTGATTAATTTGATTACATTTTATCGTATGGAAGTGCAAAGTAACATAATTGAGAGTCTAGTATGTAAACAAAATCTAAATATTTCAATCAGTGCAATGATATAGTCAGAGCAGAATGGGAATAAAACATAACATTCATGCAGAATAGATATTCAGCTTATTAAAAATTAAAAAGCTCAATTAATTAATTCATGTGTACATCAGTTTCAAGTGCTTCAGTTGAAATGAATTAGTGCTGTTTGTTTTAGTTTATTCAATATGACTTGGTTGCGTAAAGTCCTGCTAAAAACATGCAAGTTCAAAGCTTTTCAAAAGAAAGATATACTGTATAGCGTTCAAATCAAATAAGCTTTATTTTTTTCCCATAAATCTGACTAACCATAAATTCCATATTTTTCTTATTGCAGCCTTGAATGACCAGGAAAAATGGAAAAATACACATTTGTGGCGAATCTCTGCTGCTTTCTCGCATCCAGAACAAAAGAGCAGGTCATATAGTAAACTAGTGCAAGGATGTGAAACACAAGCAACTGCTTATTGTGTAAAAAGAATCCAAGGTTTAAACAGACTGATTCAAATCACCATCAAAAAATGCGGTCTGTAATTGGTGATGAATTCATCCTGCAATTCTCATTGCCACATAAAACCACATTAAAACCAAATTGATTTCCTGGAAACTGTGTAAAAAAAAACGGCAAAAATTCCAACTTGTGCAACTCTTGTTTATGGTAAACAGGAATAAGGCATATGATCAGAATTAGAATCAGACAAGTCTTATTGTGTAGTTCATTTGCACATACAGTACAAGGAATTTGTTGTGGTGACAGAAGGTTCTGTGGAGGACAGCACACACAGCAGAAAACCACCAACAAATGGAGCAGGATGTGGGGTTTTAACAAGTAAGACAAATAAATATTGCACATCAAAGTATTGCATTGTATCCCACCTATTGCACATCTTAATATTGCATATATTTTTATTGCACAGTGAGGAGAACATCTAACTGTTCATGAGGTAGATTGCCTGGGGGGAGAAAACTGTTCTTGTGCCTGACTGTCCTGGTGTTCGGTGCTCTGTAGAACAAACCAGACCGCAAAAGTTCAAAGAAAAGATGGTTTGGATCTGATTAGTCCAAAGTGATTTTCTGAACTCTTTTCCTCTCCCATCAGCTCAGTGGTATCTACTTGGTGGTATCAGTAACTGTGGCTTATTTTATCCCCTGTCGTTAATTAATTTCCTATAACAGCATAATGTGGATGTGTTTTATTTATTACTGTATTACTCCGGAATTATCAGGTTGACAATTTTGGTCAGAGGAACCAGACAGACATGTATGTGTCTATGTATGTATGTATGTATGTATGTATGTACTGATGTATTGATTGATTGATTGATTGATTAAGATGGAATATAAGTGTTATTTATTACACTGAACAAAAATATAAACGCAACACTTTTATTTTTGCTCCCATTTTTCATGAGCTAAACTCAAAGATC
>JAOVVB010000029.1:1180986-1194531 GCA_028570985.1 Heterobranchus longifilis | reverse complement strand
TGTGTGTGTGCCCTGCGATGGATTGGCACTCTGTCCAGGGTGTACCCCGCCTCGTGCCCTAAGTCTCCTGGGATAGGTTCCAGGCCCCCCGCGACCCTGAATACAGGATAAAGCGGTATAGACAATGAGTGAGTGAGTGAGTTTATTAGCAAAATGGTAAACATTAGCGTCCATCAACATCGAATGAGCATCAATTGTTGAAAAAAATTCTTATTAATAATAATAATAATAATAATAATAATAATAATTTGTAAATTACTACATTGAATCACACACTTTTTAACCGCTTTTTAAAAATGTATTAGCTGTATTGTTTATCCTAACGCTAACAATGTTACATCTGAGCAGCTACCTACTCAGAATAAGAAGCAATAAAAATATGTATGTCTTTTAAGCCATATCTAGTGATGTTTTTCCTTAATTTGACATGCAAAAGTGTAAAGTTTTTTGTTAAAGAGGAAAGCTAGATCTGTAGAACATTTGCTAGTAGCTAGTGTTGTTGTGAGTTATTAATGTATGTTAGCTACATATAACTAGATTACAATTTTACAATTGTAATTAAGAAAAAAGTTTGAATACATGGTTAAAAAAAACGATATATGTTTTTACTGTTTCTTATTCCAAGTAGGTAGCTGCTGAGATGAAACAATGTTAGCGTTAGCATTAACAATACAGCTAATACGTAGTACGTTCACAGTAATTGTGAGTAAAAGCAAAACTAAAAAAAACATTTTAAAAAATTTATTTGATGCTTATTCGCTGTTGATGAATGCTAAAATGTTATCAATTTGTTAATGCCTGCTAAGAAACTCAGCTACAGCTTCGGTTCTTGCTTTTCTACAAAAAATAATTGTAAAATCATAAATTAATTAAAGATTTGAATTAAATAGTAAAACTTATTTTACTCTTAACAGTGAGCTGGTGCTAGTTTTTTGGCGTTAGCTTGATGTATCACAGCCCCAGCGCCTGTGTGTTTGAGAAGATGATTGAGTGTGTGTGTGTGTGTGTGTGTGTGTGTAAGAGAGAATGATTGAGGGTGTGTGTGTGTTACCGGACAGGCCGATAGGAGCTGTCCTTGGACAGCATTAGATAAACACTCCGTCCTCTCCTCCTTAACATTTGGGCCATCTAACATCCTCCATATGGGACAACATCCTCCTGCTTTGTGCGTCATGTGTGGGAGTGTGTGTGTGTGAAGGAGTGTGTGTGACATTGGGAGTATGCGGTTCCTCCATAATGCTATTAGAGAAGTGTGTTTAAAAATCTCTGAAACAGATCTGCCTATTTGACAGAATGTGTGTGTGTGTGTGTGTGTGTGTGTGTGTGTATGTGTGCGTGTAGGAACAGATGATGATGGTAATGATGAGGAGGCAGAGGAAAAATCTTAGACCCCCTACCCTCACATGAGCCAAGAAAAGAAACAGATCCAGTCGCTGGAGGGTGGGTGAGAGACCAAGAGATAGAGAAAGAGAGAGTGAGAGAGAGTGTGTGTGAGAGAGAGAAGTCTGTTAAACTTATTATAATAGAATTAATCACAAGGTAGTTTGTGTGTGTGTCTCACATGTCTTCATTTTTTTTTTTTTACATTTGACAAGATTACAGTACTATCCTAAATATAAAGTATATAAATAACTGTATATTTAAACATTTATGTAGCTAGCTTAAACAGCACCGTTTAAGCTTAAGCTAAGCTAAACAAATTAAGCTAAACTATCCTTTGTTAGCTTCCTAACAGAAAGTTTAGTCAAAATACTCTCATACAACCTAGCTAACTACTAATTATGCTAACTACTATAATGTGCCATTAAAACTAACTTTTTTTAGCCAGCAAGCGAACTAAAGCTAAAACTATCCTACTGTTTCCTTTACCAACTTTTATTGTTAAGATTATGCTGGTTTTTAAAGCCAGGTGAAAGTTTGTGTAGTGAGCTAGCTAACATTAGCTTCTATCCTGAGGTAAAACAAACAGTATTATGTAAATTTTTCATGAGCTAGGAGTGTGACATCTAGAAGTGCGTTTGTAGTTAAAAAAAAAAAAAAAAGTAGCTAGCATGTCTTACGTTTCTGTATATGAGACTATTTTTTGATATATATACTGTATATATAAACATTTGGTCATTTACCATAAGTATTCCATAATTAACCATAAGTATTCTACTACAAGCTACAATTCAATAGAAGTTTTTAAATAAATTTGTATAGATAAAAATATCTTTTAAAAGCAAGCTAACATCATGTTAACCACTATGATGCATTTATCAAAACTTGTAGCCAAATTTGCTTACAAGCTAACTAAACTTTAAAAGATTTTTAAAAAATGTTTGTTACATCAATAAGTTTTCTTAAAAGCTAACTAACTTTTAATGACTATTATGTTTTGCAGGTGGAGTTAGCATGTTCTCCCCGTGCTTGGTGTGTGTGTGTCTGTGTGCCCTGCGATGGACTGGCACCCTGTCCAGGGTGTACCCTGGCTTTTGCCCTAAGCCTCCTGGGATATGCTTCAGGTCTCCGTGACCCTGAATACAGGATAAAGTGGTATAGAAGATGAGTGAGAGAGTGAGTGAGTGTCGCAGGTTTATTAGCGAGTGAGCTAGCATTAGCAGAGCATAGAAAGACCCTTCGTACCAAGGTAATAGAACTAACATGTACAATGTTGCAATCTACAAAAATGTCTACAATCTACAAAAACCTAAAAAAAATACCACACACTGTGTATTCTCTAACCTCAGTGGTGCGCCCCTATAGCCCGGTCGCGAAACTACAGCTACGTCATTAAAAATTAGCATTTTTAACAAGAGTGTAAGTTTCCTGGTCTCTGATTGGCTGGTTACAAGATTCCTCGTCGGTGATTGGCCAGCAGCAGCAGTGCGCCAATAAGCTCTCGCTAAGGGGCGGGACCTTAGAGGGAACGCGCACCAATCGTACAACGTTCTGGTTAAGAGACAAATAAACAATAATGATCAGGGCCCGTGTTTACTAAGAGTCTCAGAGTAGGAAATTGCTCCTACTGTAAGTGGCTGAAAATTTTCAGAATGATGCTATTTTGGCCCTATTTTCAGGAGTAGGGAGGGGTATGAGCTATTTATCAAGATTTTTAAATCAGGAAATCATTCCCATCTCCATCAAAATGTAGAAGAGCTCCGGGGGTGTCCTAACTTGTTAGGAATAGTGAGAAAATGACATTCAGGCAGAAACACGTGTAGACACACTAAACATGACTCAACAGACATGTTTAGACAAAAATGGAAATTTTTTAAACTTCGTGTGCCGGTGTGTAACTGGTTACCAATTCCGACAGTTGGAAATAATAAATTAAACTTCACAGATCATGCACAGATTCATACATTTCCCTACCACGCAGCATGAATTCATGATCCATGGCATGATCAAAATCATTTAAGTGTACTCAACTGTTCTTCATCACTTCACTAACATGACGTATCCCCATGTTTCTCACTCCTCAGGGGTATGTGCAACAAACTGACAGGTGGCACTTATGCTTTTACATATCCATTCACTTTTTATCTTTAGATGGAGGAGTAGGGCAGAATTTTTCTGTAATCATTTCTTTACATTTTACTCCCTTCTCCACAAGCAAAACGCTCTCATCCTCTCTCCCGTTTCTTTTTAAAGTCATGTTGATCAGATTATGACGGTCCTACACATCTCTATTATAGAGGGGTTTAATCAGTTGTGATTGGAGCAGTCTGATTAGGATAAGGTCATGTAGCGAGTCACGCAAGTTTTGTCTGTGTGCATAAAACTTTCACATAACTGCCACTGATTTCAGCATTTCACTTTTTCACCGTTTAAAACTACAATCCTGTAAAACCTACAACACCCACTATAACGTGCAGCCTACTTTGCGGCTCTCAGTGTCGTAAAAAGTGACGTCACACACTTTCCGTGGTGCAGTCTTCCTCCTCGACGAAAGTAAGAATAGGAAGCTTTATAAATAATTTATATGTCCTCCTCTGAGGTAGGACTGTCTTCAGTCCTAAATGAACTTTGATTCCTATGAGTGATTCTGAGATGCTTAGTAAATATGGGCCCAGTTTTATTTTCTTAAAAACCATTGATCATTAAATATTCAATGATCACATATTCAAATAATATAATATTCGATGCAGAATGTAGACCAGCCGTGTGGATGGTAAACCTCATCTTTGTTTATTTGCCATAAGAAGCATCTGTCCTGGTGAAGAGATCATGTACTATTACGGTGATTCTGAGTGGCCATGGCGATGCAAGGTATGTAGATGTTAGTAGTTTTTCTTGCACTATTTTAAAGGATTGGGGTATATTAAATTCTTTAAGCAGTTTAACACACGTAACATCTGGTGTCTGCCAGAGAATGTGTCTTACAGTATGTTGCTATAAGTGCAGGAGCTAATTTTTGCCTTTAAAGTTGTTTGCAACTTTTGTCTATGGAATCATGCGCATTGTGTTGTTAGGGTTAGTCTATAAGGACACTAGTTATTGGGACAGTGTTCTGTATTAGTGTTTTTAAGTTGTGTATGACTAAAACCAATTGTAAGAGAACACTGTTTTATAAGGACATCTTGAGAACATGTTCAGTGTTTGTCCTGACTGAAGAATCTCAGTGTGTTGTTAGTTTTACAAAAACCTTGTTTATGAGGACATAGGTTTTTACCAGGGACACAGGGGTGGGAGATGATTCTTTGGGCCAAGGAGATACAAAATGAAATTCAGAATTTAAATAATTAAAGACAAGTGTAATGGAAAGCATTGGCAGGACAAATCTTACAGGAAGGAATGTACAGTACATGAACTGGTATCAGGTCTAAAACAGTGCTGACGTGCCTGTTCACACGCAACATGTTCAGCATTCATTGTGTAGACATTTCCACATGGAGAAACACAATTGCAGCTTAAACTGTGAGCTGAATAGCGATATTCAAGATTTAGCACGTCTATAATGTAAGTTAATTGAAGTTTGATAAATTCAATATTTAAAAAAGTCTGCATATACAGTAGTATAGCCACTTCTGTGTGAAAGGTAGTAATGGAATAAGAGTGATCTCATGAAATAGCACAAATTATTTTTGTTTGCTTGCTTTATGCCTGTAAATATTTAAAACCTTCACAACTGTGTTTTTAGATGACATCTTCAAAGAATCCACTGACACCAGAACAAGAAGATACAGCAGATAAAAGGCATCCAAAAAGGTGATGCAAAAAAGAGTGAAGTGTCATAAAGTGTCTTACGAGTCCAGTTACTCTTACAAATGTGTGCACTGTTTGTTGCCACAATATTGCCAAAAGTATTCGCTCGCCTGCCATTACATGCATATGAACTTGAGTAACAGCCAATTCTTATAGGGTCCATAGGGTTTATGATGATATTTAATAATATGTTAATATGACAACTCTTCAGCAAAGGCTTTCCACTAGGTTTAGGAGTGTGTTTATGGGAATATTTGATCATTGTTCCAGAAACGCATTTGTAAGGTCAGACACTGACGTTGGACGAGAAGGCCTGGCTCTTTATTGACCTTGCTCTGTGCACTGGTGCGCAGTCATGTTGGAACTGGAAAGAGCCGTCCCCAAACTGTTCCCACAAAGTTGAGAGCATGAAAATGTCCAAAATGTCTCGACGTGCTGAAGCATTAAGAGTTCCTCTCACTGGAAGTACGGGGCCGAGCCCAGCTCCTGAACAACAACCCCACACCAGTTCCAACATGACTGTCCACCAGTGCACAAAGCAAGGTCCATAAAGACATGGATGAAGCTGTTATAGCTGCGGAGGGGGCGGGGCCAACATCATAATAAACCCTATGGATTAAAAATTGGATGTTACTCAAGTTCATATGCATGTGAAGGCGGGCGAGCGAATACTTTTGGCAGTATAGTGTATCTGTATATCTTTGTTTCACACTGTAAGTTTGGTACTGCAATACGGTGTTTACCCCACAAGAGTGGTGCTAACCCTGCTACAGAGCATTGGTTCATAACTCCAGGTAAAATGTGGTGGAAGGATTTACGTGGCGATCTGTTTTGTCACTGATGCGGTAGCATGAGACAAATGTTTTTTAAAGCGCTAGCTCACTATTTTTATTAGTGCTGTTTTATCCAATTATGACTGTTGACACCTCAGATAAGATCGTTAACCCAGGGTTTAAGAGTGTACAGTGATATCATGATCCATGATTGTTTTGAAAGGCGCTTATAAATAAAATGTATCATTATTATAAGTGCATTGCGATTATTACAGACTTCCAGAAGCCACAACTTATCTGGCTAAGATATCTTAATTGCTGCTAGCCATAAACAAAGGGTGTCTTCCTAATCTTCAGGGCAAATCTTTCGATGACCTCGAGATTGAAGGTATGTCCATGCTAGTCTGGGTAGTACCGATGATCTTTTACACTTATAAGGAGGTTGTAGTTTCTGAATGATCTTAAGTGCTATGCACCCATGAGTACAGTGTAGGGTCTCGTCTAATGCCATGTGCTAAGCAAATTTTTATGTTTCTCATGTTGTAAGTGTCACTTTAAGATGAGATCAGTGTGATTCTGAAGCCAGTGGTCCTGATGAAAGTGATGCTGAGGATGACGTTTCTGCTGGTGCTGCTAATGTTGATATGGAAACTCATTTTTTTTATGTATGTTTGGTAATGTTTTAACCTATAATTGTATTTAGGTAATGATTTACTATAGATTAAATGTTTTATATAGTTGAATTATTTGCATTTATTTATTAGCGCCTGACCAGAATATTGATGCAATTAAGGAATGCAACAATCGTGATCTGTCATATTACATACTGTAGACATACATAGTAATTTGTTTTCTTTAGATAGAGTTTTCCTCTGAACTGCACATCTTTTAAATTTGTAATCAATCAATTCACAAGAGGTTAAAGTGTACATTGTCAAGTGTTTATGTTTTTCATTACACAATATATGATGTACATACTGTAGTGGCACTATTTTAAGGCATATACTGTATGTATAGTGTTGCAGTACACAGTTAGAGTACACAGGGAAGTTCCTATTATGCAGATGTACAATTCAGGGGGACTATGGATAAAAATGTCTTTCATATTGACACCAAAATTGATGAAATAAAACCTGAGAATGTACACTTGAACCACTTGTTGGATTCAATTCAATGAAACATTATTGATAGAGAGTGCTACATAATTGTTACAGAGCAGTAGTTACAAAGCAGCTTTAAATAAAATAAAGCTAATAGAAATACAGAAAAGGATGAATAATAAAGATTTCATTGGCTGACTTTACAGCCAAGCGATAAGATTGTAAATAGACTGTAATAATAATGAAAGCAGTGTTAATGTAATGCACAGAGAAATTCTAAGTAAAGCTAATGTCAGCAGTCATCAAATCAACAGGGTGACAGTGGTCAAGGCCGTAAAAAAAACACCTTCATGGAGAAAAAAGTCCTCGTAAGAAAACCAGGCCAGTTCTCACCTGACGCGTTACAGCTGCAATACATATCCTTGTTAATTAATTATAGTAATTACAAAAGAGAGCGATTAGACACTCACATGAGAGGACACAATGTTACTGACTGCAGCTATAAACCATACTGCTGTTACAGGACATAGAATACTCATAAATCACTGATTTAGTTACGTTACTGATTGTGACTTGTGAATTGTTTGATTACAAATCTAACATGACCGAGGACAGAGGAAGATATCATTGTACCAAACATTATGAATAGCACTATATATTGCATGTGTGGTCAGCGCCAATTCTCAGATATAGGTTGATACTACTTGGTTAATACACGTCAAATAAAACATGCTGATAGCTAGTTTTGTATGATAGGAGTAGAGTGCTGCTTGAACATTTGTAAACCCTCCAGACAAGGTTGTCTCCTTGCAGCACTCAGCCAGATTAGAGAGATTGGATGGACATCTGGTATGTACCACCCATTTTAGTTCTAGCCAGTTCTCGATTGTATTGAGGACCGGATTTTGACTAGGCCAATCCATATTATAAACCTTCTTTCTTTAAAGCCATTCGTGTTGTGTTTGGTGGTTTTGCTTGAATGGTTTGGGTCGTTGTCTTGTTGTACCACTCATTTTGGGCCCAACTTTGGCCCATTTTCGACCCAGCAAAAAAGGAGCCCCAGACCTTTACATTTCCATCGCCATGCATCATTGATGGGAGAAGGTTCTTTTCTTGAAAAGAATCGCGACAGAGGACAGAGTTTTTGTGTAAGGCAAGGTTTTTATGCAAGGTAAAGTGAAACACGACAGGCTGATACAGAGAGGGAGAGAAAAAATGGATCTTTACCCTCTAATGAGACTTGCTTTTGCTTTATACGTGCACACACGTGTGTTATAATAAACAAAACATGCGCGCTGTACACACACATGGTCACAGTGTTATAGTAAACAGTACACGCGTGCACGGATGTTGATTATACCAGTGAGAGACATTTAGATTTACATTTAGGCAGAGACGAGCACTAAGACCCAGCAGGGGAGGCGATTACCTACAGTACCTTAATGAACTTAATTGTACAGTAGGACTTGCAGGAGGATGCACTGCAGGATTTGAATCCATTTTTAGGATGAATGTGAAAAAACAAAATATGGAAAACCTGAAAGAGTCTGATAACCTTCTTTTGGCACTGTACAGTGGTGTGGAAAAGTGAGTTCTTTTTTTTTTTTGCATGTTTGTCACATTTTAATGTTTCAGATAATCAAACAAATTTAAATATTAGTCAAAGATAACACAAGTAAACATGTCCTGCAGTTTTTAAATGAAGGTTTTTATTATTAAGGAAAAACAAAATCCAAAACTACATACCCCTGTGTGAAAAAGCGTTTGCCCCCTAAACCTAATAACTGGTTGGGCCGCCCTTAGCAACAACAACTGCAATCAAGCTTTTTCGATAACTTGCAATGAGTATTTTACAGCTCTGTGGAGGAATTTTGGCCCACTCATCTTTGCAGAATTGTTGCAATTCAGCCACATTGGAGGGGTTTCGAGCATGAACTGCCTTTTTAAGGTCATGCTACAGCATCTCAATTGGATTCAGCTGTTGTGGGGTCTTTTGTCACCTCTTGAATGAGTTGTCGCTCCTGGAAAGGTTCCCACTGTTCCATGTTTTTTCCATTTGTAGATCATGGCTCTCTCTCTTTCGCTGCAGTCTCAAAGCTTTAGAAATGGCTTTATAACCTTTTCCAGACTGATAGATCTCAATTATTTTCTTTCTTATCTGTTTTTGAATTTCTTTTTATCTCGACATGATATCTAGCTTTTGAGTATCTTTTGGTCCACTTCACTTGGTCAGGCAGGTCCTATTTAAATGATTTCTTGTTTCCGAACAGGTGTGGCAGTAATCAGGGCTGGGTGTGGCTCGAGAAATTAAACTTGGGTATGATAAACCAGAGTTAAGTTGTGTTTTAACAGGGGGGGCAAACACTTTTTTACCCAGGGGTATGTAGTTTTGTAATTTTTTCCCCTTAATATTAAAAACCTTCATTTAAAAACTGCATGATGTGTTTACTTGTGTTATCTTTGACTAATATTTAAATTTGTTTGATGATCTGAAACTTTAAAGTGTGACAAACATGCAAAAAAATAAGAAATCAGTATGGGGGAAAACACTTTTTTACACCACTATATATAATTCAAAGAAAGTTTTGTTTTCATTTATTATTTCATCAGTGGTAGTTATGATGTGTTTGCTAGAACTCTGTCTCACTGTCTTCAGAGGTCAGCAGATGTAGTGTGGAGTAAGGGTATAATGAATTACTGTGAAGACTGTAACTGTAAAATCTTTAGTAAAATTGCTTTCCATGTTTTTCAGATTAAAATAGCTATCGCCCTCCTGCTTAATGGGAAACATTATCACACACACACATACACCTCCATTCCTTGAATCATGGCTACAATTTATCTTCTCATGTTACTTGCACTAAGGAATATTTGGTAAGTTTCGGAACTTTGTTGAGTTATCTGATCGTTCCATATTTATGTGTGGTTTTTTGATTAATATTCATTCTGTTCTCTTTTTCAGTATTTAAGAATGATATATTGTTGCTATCCGGTCTTTGCCTTCACCATCTGGAAATGTTGGTTCACACCTTGGTAAGTTCATATTGTACAGTACATTACATATTTTCTCTTTATTCTACATTATTCTATAATATTTTTTATATCGTAGCCATATGTTCAGTGCTGATAAACCATTACAAATAATGTTTCACTCTGTCTATAGTCCCTTCAGCAGACTATTCATGTGCAGCAAACCTCATGTCAACTTATTTCGTTTGTAAAGTGCTTTCTGTTCATCAGACACCTCGCACCAGACCTTCCACTGTTTGCATCCATAATGACAGTTATTTTACTTACACCTATTTACAGTGATGGCCCAAACTATTGAGACAACTGTGAAAATCAGTGTTTTAATGAACTTCTTAAATGTTATAATAATTACAATCAAAGTAATAAGAATATTTTATGCAATGAAATTGCCATACAACAATCAATATTTAATATGAAGTCATTTATTCTTTAAAACCTGCTGTATCCAGCTGGGAATAGAGTCAAAAATATGTCTGCATTACTCTGGTGTTACTCACTTAATCCATGCCTGCTTGATTGCTTTCTAAAGATCATTGTCCAACAGTTTTCTGTTGGGTTTTAATTCTGGAGATTACCCAGGCCATGCTTCAGGAGCTGAATACTATTGTCACATAACCAGTTTTTTTTTCAATTATTCAGCACTAAAATGTTATTTTAGTCTGAACCAAATACTAGATAAGCACAGAGGATGAATGAATTTTAAGAAAGAAGTTTAACTGCTAATAAAGGTAAACTTAGTAATAAAGTAAGTATACTTAAGCAAATTTGAAGGTAAGTATCTTTGTATTTTTTCGCAAGAAGAAAGGTAAATGGCAAGCTTTTACTTTACTGTTTTTTTAAAAACTTTTTTTTACTACTTTTACTTGAATAATATTTTATCTGCTTTTACTCAAGCATAGGATTTGTATAATTTGTCCACTACTGACTCCTGAGTTCCTTGGTACAAGGTGACACAGAATAGCACTGCGGGTTAGTGACATTTAGCAAGTAAACACTCCGCCATTTTAGTAATCATGAATCAGTGGAACGGGCAATAAAATGTATTTATTTTATCACTTCTAGTTTTATTGGATTGTAAAAAAGTTCCCGTTTTTTTGTGTCACCTTGTATAAGCAGTATTGAGAATAAATCTCTAAAAAAAGGTGTAATCTCTAACAATATGTGTAATCTTATAATGGAAAAACCTAAACAAATCAGACTATTCAGGATGTTGTCACTTGATGTCATGCTTTGCAGACCTCAGAATAAACATTGCATCCTCAAGCCAAGTGGCCTACAACAGCTAAAAATGCACCAGGTTCCACAGCTGTCAGCCAAGAGCAGGCACCTGGGTGATACATTAATCATATTTTAGGTTCAACATGGTATGCTTTCTTAGTTGCTTTTCTGTTCACCGTGATTGCACAAAATTAGTTTGTTTAGTTCCTATAGCTTTTTTGTTAATTTAAACCAATCGGAGCATTCATCTCTGAACTGAGATGAGGCTGAGTTCAGATATGAACCGAACAAGGCTCAACCAGCATTCTAGCACCCCACCCATGCTATGCAGTAGGTCCTATACTTGCATGATGATATACATAATTCATGTCAGATTGTTTAATAAAAAGATGTCACAGAAGCATAGCCAAGTTTTGCCAAGGCATGATAAGCAGTGAAAGTAGAAAAGTAACAGCAGAGAGCAGTGTGGAGTTAAAATCAGCCTGCCGCACAGACGGCGAACCTGGTCCTCACCAGCTGTAAATTTTGAGAAAATGCGGTCCAAACATACGTGTAAACAGAGAGAAAAAGTGCTCTCATTATCCTTAAATTTCTCTCAGTCAGTAATCAGTATAAATATGACACATGACCATGTTTTATTTTCCAAAGCAGTTTCGGTTTTTAAAAAGTCAATTTTCAAATTGCCATTACATTTATTTAAACAGACAGCCAACTTAAGTGCTTATATGTTCATTCCTAAAAAAAATTATTTAGTAGTTTGGAAACTTGAAGTTTGGGGTATGCATGTCAGAAAAAATTATGGTACCTGCCATCAATATGGTAAACTGATATCAGTGTGCCTGCTTGTTTGTTTGTTTAAGGGCTTAGAAGATCACGAAAAAAACCTGTAGATAAGAATTGCTTGCTGGAGAGAGTGTAAGTGATGATGAGAGAAGAGCTGGGAAAGCGGTGTTTACAGGTTAAAACAAGTCAGACGTAAAAGCTTTTTTTGATCAGTTCATATAAAATTACTGAAGCATGACCATAGCCATGACAGATCTTGGAACTTGCAGCTTGCAACATGTCTGAGCCAAATTCAAAATGGATATGTCACTGAATGTTAACCCTTTCAGCATTCTGTAGTGTTGGAATATACAAATGCACAGAACAGTGGCTGTTGGCATCACTTAGGGTCTTCATATGCAGGAACGTTTTGGTGGGGTAGTTGATATCTGAGGGGGGAAATTATGAAAAAACAGAATTATACAATTCTTTTCTACTAATTTGTGTAGCCACATTTACACATGCATCAACGGTGTAAGGCAGCTGAGACAATATCACACATATTAGTGGTAGCTGATAATGTATTAAAGCAATGTAGAAATACACATTTCCTAGGAAATAATTGAGTCACTCTCCTAATAAATATCATAAAAACTCTTTTGGGAACATTGCCACACATAAATCATTCATGCATAAAGCAGAGCACAAATCAATCTGTACCAAGAATCATCACAATCCCACACCCTAAAAGTAATGTTTTACTTTATTCTGGTGTAGCAAACTGATTTGGATAAAAGCCATGAGTTGAGAGTGACACAGTAGCTCCTGTCTCCCAATTTTGACCACAATTAAACATTAAGCATTCCAGTCCAGATTGGATAATGTGCGTGAACTGTATCCTGTGGGGCCCAAAAATGTATACACACTTCAACATGAAAAATATATGCCTCTCTTCTGATGGTCACATGATAACATCAACGATGCTGTGACTACTGACATCTTTAGCGGAAGCATAATACTACACATTGCTGCCATAATTCAATTTGAGTTTTATAAAAAAGCATAGATTACAACTTTTAAATTGTGTATACATTTTTGGGCCCATTTGTATTGCATGCAAATGCTTGTCCTATGTCATATGTGAAATCATCTCTTATGTACAACCCAAGGAAGGACTGAGTCTGCATGCAAGTGGACAGTTTTCCTCATAACATAACAGAAAGACAAAATCAAGTATTCAAAATTGTGTCTTTATAACAAACATTAATGAAATTAAAGACAATTGTCTAACTCAGAGGAATCAATTCACCAAGTGCACCAAGTTGAACAACCAGACAGTAAGGCATTACAATAGTCCAACCTAGAGGTGATAAAAGCATTAACTAGTTTTTCGGCATTGTTTAGCAACAATATATTTCTTATCTTGGCAATATTTCTGAGGTGAAAGAATGCTATCCTGGTAATATTATCTACAT
>JAOVVB010000029.1:1150770-1171992 GCA_028570985.1 Heterobranchus longifilis | reverse complement strand
AAGGTAAATATTGGGGGTGGGGTGGGGGGGATTGGTGTTTGTGGTAACCAGTAGATATTTGAGGTGGAAAAACCTGTTGCTGATCTGTTTTACTTAGCTGAAGTGCCATGTTTGAATAAGTTTAGCTTATCGATGTAAACTATACATTTGTCTAATGAAAGTACTTTTAAGATCACTGCGAAAGGTGGCGTGGTTTCTACCAGGTGAGATATAATCTAAGCTTTTAAGCCCTATGAACTGTCAATCATTCCACATGCACATGCCACATGAGATAAAAGAACACCACTCATTTTACATATTTTTGAGCAACATCTCATAGCGGGCATTCATCCAGCGTTAAAAGTTTTGAATTCCTACGCGAAATGAGTAAAAGGTTAGCCAGTTTGTGTTAACCCTGGTGATCAATGCTATAATATAATGCTATACTTGTGCTGCATTAAAAAACAAGAGGAACTAAAAAGCACAAACATAATCATGTTTTCTTTTATTTCACAAAATAAGACATTCTGTTAATTGTATAGCGTCACCATCTTTACATAGGACTCTTATTTGTGTATTGGGCATTTCCCCCATTCACTTCAACTCTTCAGTAATCTTTCCCCAGCTTTCAGAATCAGTTACCATAGAAAATATATCACATCTGTTTATGTTTTATTCTTCTGAACTGTACAAGTACAAAAAAAAAAGGAAACAAAAAAATGGCAAATTTCCAAGACCAAACCGGCTGTCAGGCAAGTCATGCTTGCTGGAGCACTCAAGAAAACAAAGGACAAAAAAAAAGTGACAAACCGAAATATTATTGAGTTTGTTATAAAAATGTTTTGTGGAAATAATGATAGCAATCTCTGAAAATATTGTTCTTGTACCAAAGTGACAATGAATGCATTTAGACGGTAAATGTTTCCAAAGTACAAAGCCAAGCGCTGGAGAGAAAAATAAATATACTTTTTTAATTAATAAACTGAAATAAAACTTTGATCATCAAATAATATTAAAGGTGTCAGTTCCATTATTCTCAGGAATGAAGCACAGGTTCTTCAGATCCGACAGTGTTCCTGCCTGAGTGTCCTTGTGCTCTAAACTTCCACGGTTCACGGAGGTACTGCCATCCATTCCCTTAAAGCTCCCTTATTGGCTTAGAGCCTCTTTTGAGGATGGTCCTTGTCCTCGTCTTGACCTTTTCCTCATTTTCTCTCCACCTGCACGTCCATTAAGGGTAACCGAGCGCCGATGCAGAGCCCAATCTCTGGCTGTAGAGAGCGTATGGCGAGTAGTATGGCGCCGTAGCAGGGAGAGAATGCATAGGTAAGGAAGGCGCTCCAGGCAAATGGGGTTTACTGTAGGGATGGTAGCGAGCCAGGCCAAGTCCAGGTGAACCACGAAGCGAAAAGGAGCTTGGAAGAGCCCCAGGGCTGCTGGGAGGCGGCAGGTGTAGGTGGCAAGAAGCAGCTGAGGAAGGGGCGGAAGAAGGATAGGCAGATAGCAGCTTTCCGTCCATGCCAGGAAGGGAGGTATGAGTGCGCAAGTGCGCCAAAAGTTCCTCAGAAGTGGCAAAGCGTTTGTCGCAGGGCCCACTGACAGAGACCCAGTTACAGGCATGAGGAAGAGAGTCACTAGGAAGCATGAAGCCGTAGGTGTAGAGCGGGTGGGAGAGAGAGCCGGAAGCACCAGATGTGGACAGAGAGCCAGGATGGAGTGCATGGAGGTGTGGGGAAGGGTACATCAATGGGAATCCTGACTTGAGAGACGAGGATGGGTCATGGACGCAAGTATTGCAGTTGCTTCCCCCTAAATGGGGCGCATTCGGGTAGGTGAGGCAGTACGGGTCTCGGCACAAGCCTTGCATAAAGGATGGCGGAGACGTGCCAGTTAAAGGACTGGAGCTTGGGTGTTTTGCCATCCCAGTGGCACCCACTAACCCAGACTTGGCAGGGTCCAACCCAGACATGAACTGAGACGGATAACCAGCATAGGCACCAACAATGGAGCCATGGTATCCCAGGGTGGAAGCAGGCAAAGGGAAGACGGAGTGTCCTGGCTTGAACGGTGAAATTGGGGCAACGTGGTTGGAATTAGCTAAAGATGTCTGCGGTGGTTGAGAATCGCTTTTGCTTTCCGGTCGGGGGCTACTAGAGGCACTACCACTGCTGGAGTTGACACTTGCACGTGCCTGGCTGGAGTTGGCTATCTGGGCATTGTCAAGTCTGCTGTTATCTAAGTCTTTTTTCCCAACACGATCACTACCACTGCTGCTCTCCGTGCTTGAGTCGGAACTCCCAGTTTTGGAGTCTACGCTGAGAGGTTTCTGTGTGGACGGAGACTGCGTCTGGCGATGCACATGTACCTGGCCCTGGGCATGCTGGGGTGGCGAGCAGGTCCTGGGTGACGAGGTGTGAGGAGAGAACGATGGACACGTTGTGGTAGCTGAGCCAGCAGCAGTCCTGAACCCAGATTTGTCAGCTGTCCCGCTTAACACAACCCCCTCCTTCCGGCATTCCGAGCCGTTTTTGGAGTAGGGCTTGAAACTGGATTTATCTTCCAGGCCCTGCTGCTGCTGCTCTGCCGATTTAAGGACTGAACCAGTCGGCCGGCCATCTTTGTCTCCTACGCTGCCAGACGAGAGCGAGCCTAGCTTAGAGGACGAAGGGGGGTCTGGCTTGCCGATCTGGGAGCACGTCTGAGCCAGAAGAGCTAGCGGACTCTTCTTAGCATCCAGCTGAAAAAGGAAGAAATCAAGAAATAATTTCAGATTCAATTCATTGCAAAACATTGACTTACAAGTAGTCCTGGAAAATTACTTTTTGTTACTCAAGGCACATGCAGGTAGCTTTTACAGTGGTAAGCTAGTGTTTTCATTGCTACAGCCTCTATTAATGAAATAAAGTCATGTATACAACCCTCGTTAAAATGATCTGACAAGCAACTCAAAATACCTGGTTTAGGGAACTGCTCTGGGACTTACGGTATGTCCAGGCTGCACTGTTTTCTTCACTATATGTATATCTTTGAACAAAATGAGGTCAAGCTTTTTACACAGGTTGCACAGTTTTCTGTGTTCTAGTTTAAGACCTGGTGTGTTTTACTGCTGCCTTTTTATAACCCAGGCTGTTTTTACACAATAATCACAGTGTTAGAATTGTGAAATATGTACTCATGTGGTTTTACTCCACACCCCAACCCTGACACACCACCTGCTCACGAGAAAGCGACCGCCTGTCCCGTCAACGGCTTTACCTCCTAATAATAATCTAATGTCAATAGAACACCATGCTTTAATTTATGAGCATGTTTATTACACAGGATGAAAGGAAAATGTCAGATGTACTTTATATTCCCTAATAAATTAAATAAGTAATAACTCTAACGGTCAGATACGGAGAACAAAGCTGACATTGTCTATAGTTATAAATAATGCTCCAGTGATTGCGCCGGATTTAAACATAGGTGGAAGATGCTAGGAAGGACATGCTTACAAAACTTTTTTATGCTCGTGCAGTTTGTTTTGCTCGCAGAAAAGCGTGCATTACTTAAAGCATTATTTTAAAAATATGGCTCTTTTTTTCATATTTTTCAAAATATTGTACAATAAATATAAAACTTCTTACATATTAAATATTTCTAAGTTTTTATTTTTCCACATCTTTCTTATGCATTTTTTAATGCAAAAAGTAAAAATAATAATAATAGTACACATGAAAGCCATATTATTTGCATAATAATGCTTATATTATTATTAGTAGTAGTATTATATGATTATTTTTATTTATTTTGGACTTTCCCAAAATTTAATAAACAATAACATATATTGGTTTGAACTGCAATATTTTAGTAATACACGTAAGTTAGAGCCAAGTTAAAAAATATATATTATTGTTATTATTACATTTTATAGGATCTTTCCATTAAAAAAGCATAAATAGTAAAATAAATAATGCAAACGTAAAAAAAAACATTTTGGGAACTTATTATTATTATTATAAAAAATATTTTAAAAGTAAATAAAATTATTTAAAAAATTTCAGCAATCTCTAGGGCTTAAAATGATTAAATAATAAAATAATATTTTGGTTTTAATTGCAATTTTAGTAATAAATGCCAATTTCAGCCAAAAGATTACTATCATTATAATTATTATTACATTTTACAATATTTATCCAGTAAAACTGAACATTAACCTTTTCCTAAAAGTTACTATTAATTATTATTATTATTATTAGTAGTAGTAGTAGTATTACATTTTATAGTATTTACCCAGTAAAAATTAGTTTTTTGTCTCTAATAAAACGAATAGTGAAAAGAAAAATAAATTTGCAAACCATTATTATTATTACATTTTCTAATATTCATCCAGTTATTTCAGAAATCTCCAGACCTTTGAAAGAAACGAGTAAAGATATAATTTTAATTGCAATACTTAAGTATTAAATGTAAATTACAGCCAAAGGATTCCACTCTTATTATTATTGTTGTTGTTGTTATTATTATTATTATAATACCATCTTATAATTTGCATCCAATAAAAAAAATAAGATTGACTTTTCCCTAAAAGTTATTATTATTCATATTATTATTATATAATTATTGCTTTTATTATAATGATTATATTTATTCCTGTACCTCGATGGCCAGGGGCGCGGAGCTGAGCGGCTGCAGGTAGTCCGCGTGGAGCATGTGAGCGGCGCGCGCGCTCAGCATTTGGAGAATCCGGACGGGAAGCCGCTTCGCGTGACGCACCGGATCCGAGAGAGGCAGCGGCGGGGCGCGAGCCTGCGCGCGAGGGTCGCGGTCGGGGTGCGAGGCGCCGGTGGGGGGAGGACTCGGTGTCCGCGCGACTCCAGACGGCGAGGGCGCGTCGCTCATGTGGCGCGAGCGTGTCGTCGTCCGCTTCTCACGTGCGTATCCGCATGGCACGTGCGTCCCGAGGCTCGGTGGAGATATCCAAAGTTAAGGAGAAGGGCGGAAATCCGTGTCTCTATGGAAACGATACACTCCCGTGCGCAACTCCAAGAAAACCCCGACACCTGTACACACACACACACACACACACACACTTATAGAACTCGATCGGCAGGAAGAAACACGGGACAGTGCGGCTCCTCCACACTCAGGAGTAACACAGAGACGGATAGACAGAGAGAGACAGCGAGAATCCCTCCGGGGTGTCCGGTCTAGTCCACCGGCCTCGCGCGCGCCGTTCTCAGTACTGTGTCCGTGCGCTCCGCGCTCGCGCTGCTCGCTCCAGCTCTCTGGCAGGGCTTCAAAGCCTGCAGCCGCCAGCCAATCACAGGCAGAGTGGGCGGAGAGACTGGTACATGGGGGCAGGACAACATCGCCCACGCTCCTCCCACACCCCCGCGCTCTCACAGTGAGAACGAGGTGGGGGTGGCGGGGGTTAGCGTGACCCAAATATACTCCAGAGTGAAGGGTGACAACAAACTGTCTGGAATGTCAACATTTACCTCAGAAATTATTAAAATAAGCGTGGATACTACCAAAAGCACACTGTAATTACACTTAGCACCAACTGCTACAATCCCGTCAACATTCCAGTCAAACTCTGAAAAGACAAACAGACAGGGCGTCTCGACTCTTTAATTAAAATTACAAAGTTCCCATTAATATGTGTAAATACTACAGTATGGTTTTCCAATTAAAATATTATAATAAGACCCCGTGGTGTAGTGGTTAGGACCGTCGCCTTGCACCTCAAGGGTCCGGGTTTGATTCCCACCTCGGGGTCTGTGTGCATGGAGTTTACATGTTCTCCCTGTGTTTGGTGGATTTCCTCCAGGTATTCCGGTTTCCTCCCAAAGACATGCAGATAAGGCTAATTGGTGTTCCCAAATTGGCCATAGTGTGTGAATGGGCATGTGAGTTTGTATATACTCCGCCTCGTGCCCTAAGTCTCCTGAGATAGGCTCCAGGCCCCCATGACCCTGTATACAGAATAAAGCGGTATAGACAATGAGATGAGTAATAAGACATATTCACAGAACAGCGTAATAATCCGAATGATGCTTCTATCGTCAAATCACTAAAGCAAACAGAAATAATATAGATTTATATTTATATACCTTTTAATTATTCTACAAAATGACTAAAATAAGCAAAATTAGCCAGATCAGATCATCGGGCGGAGATGCTCTTCTTTTAAAATGTGCTTTATTATTAGATCACAAATTAAAAATATATATTTTTTAAAATACCACCCAAAAAAATGGGCCATCCAGTTAAAGATGTACTAATTAAACTTGGTTTAATTTGATATAAACAGCCACCCTATTCAAAAAAGAAAAAGCACACTTAAAAAATATTAAATATATATATATATATATATATATAAATAACATACTTCACAAAAAATTTTAAATAATAAATAATAGACAGATCAGATCAGACAGTTAGAGGAGTGACTTGACTTCATTTTTTTAACTTCCAGAAATGCTTTTTGTTCTCAGGACACACATGGTTTCTTGCACCATTCCAGTTAAATGCATCGCCCTACCTGACTCCTAGATTCCTGTTTTTATTTCTAAAATCTATTGTTCATTTCTAACAACACCAAATGTTAAAGTGGTGTCAGTTTCCAGAGCTGGAATGTTAATAACTTTATTTCATTACCGCCGACTGCTTTGCCAACAGAGTGATTTAGCTAACTTAATTACGCAATGAATTGGCTTCATTAGTTAAAGCCGAGGCCTGGCAGAGCAACGGTTAGCGCAGGCAGGCTGGAATAGCTTAGCGTCTCCATGCCTTTGAAGTTTGGGAGTCATTTCTGGCCTATAATTGTTCACGAGTTTGAGCGGCCTGCATTATTTCATCTTTTGTGTGTTCTGGATACACAAAGGCGCGGCTTGTTTACGGGACGCTCTTTAACTTTTTGGGGGGATTTTTTTCCTTTCCTATGTTAAGAATAGTCCACGTTCCTAATTAACTAACAAACAACCCAACTAACTAACTAGCTGCTCAAACCATGCCGTATTATTTATAGGAGCCTGTCCAAATGATCAACTGCAAAAGAAATGAAATATATTAAATGTTTCTATAGTTACAATTAGCACAGGGACTTGTTTCACAGACCTACCGCATACTTGAAAACTTAACATGAACCGATAAAAAAAAAACTATATATATATATAAAATTTTTGTGCTTGGAAATGTTTCTGTAGCATGCAATGAAGGAGTCTCCAGTGTCAACGCTTTGAGGTGAAGCCGAACAGCATATTTTTACTCTTTGCGGTTTCTCTGTAACAAAACAAGCTGTTAACAGGACAGACAGGTGTACGTTTGCTTCACGTCTCGGTACAGTGACATGAAAAGGCGTTCATGCTAAGCCCGCATGCATTATTTCGCTAAACAAACAGCTTGAACACCATAGAACAACACTTCTAATATCTTATATAAATATGAACAGAATGTTTGCTAATCCTCACCCAGCGCATAACCATGCAAATTAACACACACACAACTCAGGTGTATATGTATTGTAGCAGCCACCTGAGGTACTGAATTAAAGAGTTCAAGCAAAAAAATAGTATAGAAGTATAGAATAGAATAGTATAGAAGCAGCTAGCTATTTAGAGCTATTTAGCTAGCTAGACAGACCCTCACAGTAGGTAAGCTAAAACAAAGGAAGTTTATAGACAGAATACTAAAACCTAGATAGGAGCAGATAGTATGGTTAGATTAGGTGACTAGGGTGGCGGCACGGTGTTGTAGTGATTAGCACTGTCGCCTTGCACCTCCAGGGTTCGGGTTCAATTCCTGGCCAGGCTCAATTTCCATCCCTGTGTGCATGGAGTTTGCATGTTCTCCCCATGCTTGGTGGGTTTTCTCCAGGTACTCTGGTTTCCTTCAAAGATATGCAGATTAGATTATTTGGCATTCCCAATTTGCCCTAAAAAGTTAAGTGACCTAACTAGATTTGTTTTGAGAGAGCTTGTGGTCAGAAAGTATAATTTTTTATATTTACAGCATTGTCAAAAATGACTTAGCACGTGAGTTTTTTCACAAGTCATTGTTTAGAGTTTGCAATTTAAAGCGGATCAGGTAAAGCAGATTGTCATTTTTTTCTGTAGCTTTATCGCCATTCTCCTGTCACTTTGACGGCAATCAAAGTCTTACAGTAGATTCAGTTTTCTGGTTTGTTTTTATTATTCAAGGCTATAAACTGAAATTTGTTGCCATCTGTGTTCTCTTGAATTTGCCTCCTCACGTGGCTTTGCATACGTTTTGCATGGTCAGACCTGCAGCCGAGAAAAGTGTGTGTAGAGGAGTGACATGATTTGCATACAGAGAACGAAACAGGATATTGACCATAAATGCGAGCAAGATCAAGTGTTTCCAAAAAAAAAAAAAAATTAGTCATGCAAATCTTGAGAGAAACCAGGGACCATGTGTAGCCACAACAACAAAGCAACAAAAACAAATCCTACCTAAGCCTGAATGTAAATAAGGAAACTTTATATAGACTTGCACAGTGACAAAGCCTAAAGCGTTCAAAATAGTTTATAAGATACATTATTGCACAATGAGGACCAGTATCTAAGTCACATGTGTATAGCATGATGTTGTGTCTGTTGTGAGTAGCGTCATTGTATGGTGCTACATGCTAATGTATGTTCCATGATTACACACAGTGCATACATCTTAGTAGAATTTCACATTAAATAAAACCCTTCACACTTGTCTTTGTCTCCAATTTGCACGTTCATGTGTTTATTAAATCAATTATCTAACAGATCAGTTATTTGTAGAAAGCATAACTTTATTAGCTGCACATAAACCTGATTACAGCCTTTATTTTTGCTTAGCATAAACTTCTTTTTTACTGTTTAATACTTTAATACTGTAGAAACATAAATCAAGTAAGCTACCCTTCTAAACGGTGGCTAGCATGTTACTGAAGCTAAGACACTGTGTTTGTTAGCTAGCTAAATCAATATAATTTCATTATATCATTATACAAACGTTGCAATTCAAACATATAGTTCTTGAAATTATATTATATTAAATTATACAAACCTAGCTAGAAAACATTCTTAGAATAGTCACCAAACTGTCACAAAACAATATTCAAATTGCTCCCGGGAATGTTATCCAAAACATTCACAAAAACTTTGCCATAACATTAATCACAACATTCCCAGAGCATTATCCACAACTTTCCCAGAATGTCCCCTCAGTGTTCGCAAAATTTAATAGAAAATCATTCCCAAAATATTATTTCCAACATTCCAGGACCATTATAAACAATGTTCCCATATTTTTTCCCCGAAAATCCCTAAAACCTTATCCAAAACTTACCTAGAATGTTACAGCTAGTGCTGTAGTTCATGTTAGTACTGTAGTACGATAGGTTTGCTACAAAGCTAGCTAGCAGGAGGTGAGTTGTTATATTGCGCAAGAAAAACATCGAAGAAGATTGCTAGTAAGGCGACCAGCACTGTTGCTTCGCACCTCCACGAATGGTGGTTCGAATCTTGCCCCTGAGCGAGATAAGGAAGAAATAACAACTGGTATGAAAATAGACACGGGTGTTCGAGAACTGCTAGTTATTCTTAGCAGCCACAGAAGTCCAGATGCTTGCCATGTCCTTACAAAACATCTTTTTTGATTGATTGCAGAAAAAGAGCCCGGTGTGTGAAAAGGTGTACGGGTCCAGATCTTGGGTGCTGGTGCGGTGGTGAAAACAACGCACACCTGCAGAGACAGATGAAAGCTGACACTTACGTGGTTCATGTAATAAAAATGACAATAAGACAGAAAGCTTGAACTGTTGACCCGGGGAGGGGCGGAGCCGCTGGCTAGCGTGGTGATTTTTTATTTATTTTTTTTGCTTTGTGTAGCGTAACAGCGTTGTGTATTTGAGACTGCGTGCTTAGGGTTATGCTAGCTGAGGGTTTGGACTTGTCAACATCCTGTCATTTACAGCAACATAAAAGAAGACAGACAGACACACACACTCACACACTCATAAATGGGCACACCCAGAAACGTTCCCTCTGACTAGCTGACAGATGAGTACAGGCAGGTGAAGTGTCGCAGGTATTATTACAGCGTCGCTGTCTGGATAATTAATGATCCTCAGCATGAGTAATCAGCGACGGTAATCTGTAACACGGCTCCAGCTGTCATGCTGTGGTTGACCGAGGTGTGAAAACCTTCTGAAAAAGAATTTCATCCTTGGTTTGTCCTTGTGTAAGAGTTCTTTGATCGCAAAACTCGGACGATTTTAGTGCCACTTTGAACAAAATCATAACCAATGGGAGAAGAACAAACACCAATTTTAATTTAAAGGTCTCAAAAACCTTAGAACATAACATTTTCATCACTAGCTTTTCTTTTTACTTTTTTTTTATTTGGCCTGGCATACTGCTACGCACCAATACCAGTTATATAACGTACACCCAATATCACAGCAACAGGAGCTAACGTACGCTGCAAAAACAATTCATCATAGCAAGTGAAAATATCATATTTATTTACAAATTCAATTACAATATAAAATTTCTTAATCTAAAAAAATTCAATTAAGTAGCTTATTTCTAGAATATTTTAGTAATCTTATGTGTACATTTCTTGTCAGATTTCATTTAGCAGGAAATTTTGCTGATGTTAGTCTTTCATTTTCTAAAAATACAGTCAGCACAAATATGAAATTAAAGAAATTCCTGCCTAAAATTACTAAGAATTTCTAGAAATAAGATAAAAAAGTGTTTTTGCTGTAATCTTATATACAAGAAATTGTAAATAAATGGATTTTTTACTCTATTATCAGAAAGAAATTTAGAAAACATTCGTCTACGTGTCACGGTTTTCTAAAAACTATCAGATTAATGATGGAACCTACGCAGAAGTCTTTTTCACGGGAGGTCTGGTCTTAAAAGATCATTAGCGAGTCCATTAGAGTATCCAGTACAGTGTGCCAAACAGGAATCTGTGGAAATCACACCGACTAAAACCAGCTCGCATCACTTTTATGAAAGAGAAAAGTGTGGATTATGGAAAGTCCGATTCCGCTTCAGTCGACACTCCCGCTGTTTGGCTTGTCGCTATTAACGCCAAGCATCACTCTTCACGCCGCAGCTCTTCAGCTGCAGTGTAAACGCACAAAGCCTCAGCGGATGAAGTGATCTGATCTGTCATCTCACTCTACACACACACACACACACACACACACATCACTGCTGCTGGGATCAACCTGTCAGCGGGCGTATTACCTCAGCCGATGTTGTGATTTTTCATGTCATGCTTTAACACGCTACGCAATCCATCCTACACCGGCTCCAGAGTGTGTGAACCGCTTTGTGTTCGCACAGCAAAAAGATTCATAGCGATGAAGATTCATTTTCTTTGAATACTTTTAGGTCTGTAAAACTTAAAAAAAAAAAAAAAATTCTCCAATTGCTATAGCTGTAGAAATTTTTAGTTTTTAGTGACGTTAACATTAATGATGCGAACATTTTAATAAAGAAATAATTAAATCCAGAAATTCATCTTCATCACTCTAGATTTATTCTGTCTGATTTCTTTTTAATATGAGGGGCGTTCAAGTCAAAGTGGGGCTTTTGATTGTACAGAACACAGTTTTGAGAGTAAAAACTCCCCTTATTTCTCTATATAATCCCCTGCTACACTAATGCACTTATCCCAGTGTTTCACTAGTGCCTGGACACAGGTTAGAACGTTTTGCCAGTATGCTGGAGCCATGATCAGACTTCCAGCTCCATGTCTGAAATGCTGGCCTCCCAGGAACTGCTTTAATGGTACTGGGGGGGGATAGTGTGTTAAAGCTCTGAGTTATTGATCGGAAGGTTGCCGGTTCGAGCCCCAGCTCCGAAAGGTTGCTGCTGTTTGGCCCTTGAGCAAGACTCTTATCTCTGTCTGCTCCAGGGGCGCCGTATAATGGCTGACGCTCTGACTTGAGCCTAATAACAAGAAGCTGGGATATGTGAAGAATAAAGAATTTCACTGTGCAATAATGTATATGTGATAAATAATGCCTGAACTGAAAGCCTGAACTTCCTGTAATGTGCAAGTGGTGTTGGTAAATGATTGTGTGTAAATGTTAAGATTTTTTGAAGGGTCAGGCGTTCCTCTCGCTGAATGTTCACGGTGGCACAGAGCCACCTCGGCGGGCTCGTCATTCACATACGGCCTTCTTTAAAAGAGTCTCATCACCGTACTGTGCTTGAAGTCTTCTGTCAATGTCAACCGCTTTTATGCCTTCATTCACCAGAAACTTCATTACAAGTCCCAGTACAGTCAAGCAAGAAGTTTGACTTCTCATTATAAAAGCTCGTATTAGGTAACTAACTTAAGACTTAACTTGCCATTAAGGTAACAATTTCAAACAGATAAAAAGAACTTTTAGTTCCCAAACCATGGTCAGGTTTTCAGGAAGTTCTTACAGCTTGAGTTACTGTATGTAATTTATTGCTATCTTTTAAAAATGTAACATTTCTACGATTCCTACCTCCTTTCTGCAACTTCTTTCACTTAGGGAAATGTAAATGGTGATGTTTTCATAATGTTAGTTTTTGATTAACAAACTTTTAACGTTGCAAACTTACTAAAACACTTTTTTTTCAGTCCTTACGATTTGTTCAGTGAATGAAAAAGTAATATTAGTCAACTAACAAATTTGCTAAGCTGCTAAGAAACGTTAAGTTGGTTGAACTTATAAAACAAGTTACAACACAAATTGTAATAATGTTTAGTAAAATCATTTCATAATAATTTGAACAATAACTGTTTTCTTACAAATTGATTCATACAAAGGGGCTTAAAATTTACGCTGTAATTTTTTATGTAAAAAGTTTAAAAACAGGTTTAGAAGTCTCTTTCACATTTTCCAATTTCATTTATTTATTTATTTATTTATTTATTTATTAGCCAATTGGAGTTGCCATGACTAAATCACAATTTCTGGACTTTTCATTCTTTTAAAAGAACAACTAGCTAGTGAATTCCCTAGCTTGGTAAATTGTTAGAAACTTTAAGCAATAAAGTCAAATTTAAGCTTTTCCTACAGAAGAAAACATTCATGCTAACATTTTATAATGTCAATTTTGGCTTATTGGAAATGTTTAAATGTTAGAATTGATATTAAATCACGTTGTGTATGTTTTACAAAGTCGTAATCATACCATAGCATTATAATAGCATCTTCTATTAGCGATTTGCTAACCTAGTGTGCGGAATAGCTAGCATGCTAAAGGCTGAGTAGGTGAGTTAATAAGTGAGGACAGAGACAGGAGACAGGTGAGAAAGTAAGAAAGGAATTCCCAAAGCACCAAGAGATGAAGTAGAAGTAGCAGATAAAAAAAAGGAGGAAAAGGAGGAGGAGGAGAACGAGGAGGAGGAATAGAATGTAAATGGGAAAAAAAAGATTGAGAATGAGAGAAAGAATAAAAGGGAGGGTTGGAAGAACAGAAGATCAGCTCCTTTCATGTCCGGCCTTGAAGTGGGCTCTAACAGCTGGTTCTCCCTGCACATGACTGATGGCCACTTCCTGTCAGAGCTATTTAAAGAGCCAGAGTCTTGTTTAAAAAAGAGAAGAGGAGAGGAGCGGTCCCTTTAAGCCCGGAGGTGTTTTGCTAATGCATGGTGGTATCACAGGCCAGCGCTTTTAACAATACACTCGCCAAACAAAAGGTTGAAAGGAACACCTACACATCCGGAGACAAGAGCTCGCTTTCTGCTCTGATCCTGCGAGTCACAATAAACAGTGTAGCTCACGGCAGGAGCTCGGTACCCCCGGGGCAGTTAGAGGGGGGAGAAACACCGCAGAGGACTGGGTGTTAAAAGAAACACTGAAGAATAAATATAATAAATATAATAAACGTGTAAAACTATGATTAACCCCATGTGCGTCCATATGACCAAGAGCTTTGTTTGAAAGATTGTGCATCAGATAACGAACTCTACTAGCTCATGTTTGAAATTTTTTGTTCCCAAACCGCAGAATCTGTCAAGGTTTCAGGATAGCAACCTATAAAAAAAAAAAAAGACAACGCTAATGGTTTTCCATGTTGTGCTTTTACACAGAACACAATCCGTCCTGCTTCTGGAACATTTAGTAGTTGTGTGATCAAATTTCCATTTGAACAGCGAAACAATCACAGACACGAGGATACGCTTTAAAAACTTTTCCCCCTCCACCCCAATATCACGGAATAACAACTCTGTGAATTTGAAGTTAAGAAAAACTGCTGAATCTGTCACGTGTCACCTGTGCTAGACCATTTTTATCTTTAAATTATATAAATCTTTTTTTTTTAAAATACAATACTTCGAAATGACGTTGCGGAATTCTGATCATCTTGACTATGATTTTTTGTAATATTAAAAATGACTACACAATGTAACTTTTTTCATACATTTAATATGACTTTGTGGTTGTTTATATTGGCTGATAACGAATTGTTTATTATTTCCATGTTGGAATGGAGAGACATGATGCACTCGTTAATTTTCTTGTGACAAACCCAAGACCAGCGTTTGTATCTTTAGTCTTTTATTCTTTCTTTCTTTTTTCTACATGTCTATTTTAGTGCGCGTGTTATTTGCCTGAGCGTGCTCAGCCGAGCTCTGGCTGTAATGTGAAGGCGCTGTGGGCCGAGAGCCGACCTGCCGGTCGTGATTTAAGCACAGAGAAAGAGATTAAAGAAGAGAGACAGAGAGAAGGAATTGTAAGAAGATCTGAGTGGGAGAGGCAGCGCATGCAAATCACTCATATTTAATTAGGTGCGCCTGAAGGATGAGGTGCGAGCGGCGTGGAGCGTCCAGAGGCCAGAGGCGGGGCTGTGTCATCTCCAGAAATAAGAAGCGTTTGAAAGAAGAGGAACGCGACAGGTTTATGGCGTGTGAGTGACATTTGGCCAGTGGGCCTGAGGGATGAGGAAAAGCAGAGCTCACATCGGCTCTGTGGTTCTTCACCACAAACTCCGGATCAAATAATAAAGATCAGCACAACTTCACGGACCACGAGGCATGGAATGTGTGTGTGTGTGTGTGTGTGTGTGTGTGTGTGTGTGTGTGTGTTATAGCAAAACCAGCTGCGATTAAAAAAAGTATGGAAAGTAACAGACAGGAAAAGCAGACATGTCACACGTTTAGTTACTTGACAGTTGATTTGCCTGATGAAGTGATACTGCATTTATGAAAAGATTCCAACAAACATACAGGAGTTGGATGTGTCCTGACAGCTCAGCGGCCCTGACCAGTTAGCGGTCGATGCTAAGTATAATTAGTGGCTCTCAGTCAAAACATCAGATGAACATGTCGATCTTACCGAGGATTCTGTCACATTTCAGCTGCGGGTTCTTTGATGGGAAAACCAGAGCAGAACTGCCTCTGCTTTATATATATATATATATAGATCTGATAAACACTGTAGAAGATTGAGAAGAAGTTGAAAGTTATAAATAAAACTCTGAAATAAAGTTATAAATTAAGTAATAATAAATATAAATATATAAGTTAATATAATAAATTAGTTCTTGAAACATAATAAAGGGCCACTGAAATTCATTCAAAATGTTCCCTGAAAGTTATTCAAAAGGTTCCGAGAAGATTACCCAAGTGTTCCAAAAAATGATAACCAAAACATTCCCAGAATGTCAAACAAATGTTAAAAAAATACATGCAATATTTCCGAGACCTACAAATATAGTTCAAGAAATATTATACAACCTGAAAATATTCTCAAATCATTTCCCAAACATTCCCAGAACATTATCCTAACAATTCCCAGAACGTCATACTAAACATTCCAAAAAACATTATCCTAAAAATTCCCAGAATGTTCCCAGAATCCGTAAACGTTCTCAGAACATTATTCTTAACATTCCCAGAACATTACTCTTAACATTCCCAAAATATTATCCTAAACATTCCCAGAATGCTATCCTAAACATTCCCAGAACATTAGTCTTAATATTCCTGGAAAGTTATCCCAAAAATATCCAGAAGATTATCCTAATAATTCCCATAACATTACCCTAAACATTTCCAGAACATTATTTTTAGCATTCCCTAAGCATCATTCTTATCATTCTCAGAATGTTATCCTAATCATTCCCATAACCTAATCAATCAACCTGACCATTTCCAGAACATTATTCTATCCGTTTCCAGAGCGTTATCCTAATCATTCCCATAACGTTAATCTTAACATTCCCGGAAAATTATCCTAAACATTCCCGGAAAGTTATCCTAAACATTATTCTTAACATTTCCAGAACACTATCCTAACTGTTCCCAAAATATCCAGAAAACTGAAGTTTTCAGAATATTCTGCTAACCTATAGTTGTTATCTAGGCTGTTATAACCTGTTACTTTCTTCTTTTTAAAATAATTTTTTTAGAAAATAAATTTTCGTAGGCCTTTTTTCTCACACCAAAATTCAATTTAATTAAATTTTATTTGTACAGCGCTTTTAACAATTGTTATTGTCGCAATGCAGCTTTACACAATGATAAGAAATTATTGAAGTGTGTATGAAATGTGAATGTGTATGAGTCAGAATGATCAGATCGTCCCTGATGAACAAGCCGAGGGCGACGGCGCTGAGGGAAAAACCTGAGATGGTAATAGGAAGAAACCTTGAGAGGAACCAGACTCAACAGGGAACCCATCCTCATCTGGGTGAAACAGAAAGCAGGGATTGATCTGCAGTCATACTGTGTTAGAAGGCTGGACGTTCAGTATAACAGGAGATGTGTTTAAGTTAATATTTGAGTCCAGTTTGTTAGTGGAGGCTCAGGTAGACTGTAGGAAACTCCAGTCCTGAACTATCGAGCAACTGCAGTCACAAGGACCGTCTTCTCGGAAAAGTGGAATCGTCCCCAGTCACCATACGCAACCCAGACAGACCACACGGGGCGACGAGATCTCCAACTAGAAGCGGGACACCAGGACAAGTCAGACAGGTCCAGAGGGCAGAGGGGGTCTGGATAAATTCTGAAGCACATCTTTTTACTGTGAGTGTTAGGAGGATGTTTGAAGCCCGACAAAACAACGAATGGCATGAATGAAGTTAATACTGAAATCTATAGATCCCCACTTGCAGTAAAATCCTAAATGATGTAAATTTGGTGTGTGTGTGTGAGAAAGCCATGCAGGTCGTGACTCATCACAGATAATCAGCGCTGAGCATCTCGAGACGCGTGTAATGGGCTGATGAGACGGTAAATATTTGCGTGTGGATGTGACAGAGTGAAGATTAAGACATCAAGGGAGTGTTTCCGTGAGACTAATTCACGAGACTCCCAGTGAATTTCCAAAGACTGGCGTAGCGGATTAATCAGCGTCTCGGGAAACAGAGACTCCTCACAGCATACAGGCTTAAAGAGCTGTTTCATGAGTTTAGTATTAAAGCGGCATTCAGATTAACCTGTCTGTGTGCCTTCTGTCTGTCTGTCTCTCTAAAATCACCAGCATGCCTTGAAGTTAATGAGGGAATTTTATTTGGGCCATAAATGCCTCATATGCACACACATACACACACATACACACACACACACACACACACACACACACTTACACACACTTGTGAATTTAAGCGCACTGCTCAGGCTGAAACAAAAGCAGCCATTGTCCTCCACATGGTGAAGTTATCAGCGGTCGAGTGAGGAAAAACACACTCCCCAAAACACACACACATCCTGATCTGAACACGTAACCCACAAATCAGGTCAGAGCATGCTGCAGAAAAAACACACACACACAAACACACACATACAAGAAGCGTAAAAATCCCATCAGATCCAAGAAGGTGTTTGGCGTATCTTCAAATACGACACGACCCATTTCAGGAGTAAAACATCAGGGCAACGAAACATCCGCCTTTTTCCCACTCTCTCTGCTTGCTTTCTCAAGTGTAAAATGAAACACACACACACACACACACACACACACACACTGTGTGCCCAGCTATTGTATGAAATGACCTGAAAGTTTAACATACACAAAAAGTTGCTTTGAAGTTCAATAACAGAAGGATTAGCATGCTACGTATGTCATGCTAGTTTATAATTAAGCTAAAGTTAGAACTAGCCTGAACTAGTGGCAGGTATTTTTGGCACTGATTACTAGCGGACTTGTCTAAATGAAGCTAGGTAGCAAGTCAGCTGTGTAGACTATCGGTTAATTCTACCTGAAGAACATGTTCTGATAATCGATGGACACGAATACAAATCTGGTATACAGGTAGCCTATACAAATATGAAAAGTGATTGTTTTTTACCAAGAATTATACCGTACGTTCTCAAACCTTTACCTAGCTGTCTTCCCACTATGAGTGTGATAATGCTAACCTAGCTAACGCCTTTCAAAGACAGCACAAGCTTACCAACGTTTTAGAAGTCATTACTATATCTAGCGTATATTAAGTGTTTAATATCGCAGTATGTTACATAACGTCATACATCATTTGCAGCTTCAGGCCGAACCCTAACAACTCACCAGCTGAGTTTCCTCTCAGCTCATAAAAATGCTCTTTAAAAAGTCCAGATGTTTTCATTACCTCACTTCAACTGTCTAGAGCCACATTAACCAGCACCGCACTCCAGCGCACCAGGGCCGTCTCGACATTGTACAAAATATCACTCACTCCCTCTAGAGCATGATTTTCTAGAGCACCCTGGACAGGGTGCCAATCCATCACAGGGCACAAGAACACACACACACACACACACACACACACACACACACACACACTCATTCACAATTTTAGTAATTTAGGAATGATAATTGGGCCTAATCTGCATGTCTTTGGACTGTGCGAGGAAACCGGAGTACCCGGAGGAAACCCACCAAGCACGGGGAGAACATGCAAACTCCATGCACACAGACCTGAGGCGGGAATCGAACCCGAAACATGGAGGTGCGGGGCCAAAGTGCTAACCACAACACCACTGTGCTGCCTACTGTACAAAAATAGAGAACAGAAATTGAAAAGAAAAATAAATGAATAAACACACTTCTAACAGCTACCCAAGGGGCAGGGGTAGCTCAGTGGTAAAGGTATTGGTCTACTGACCAGAAGGTCTTAGCTACTAAATTGCCACTTATGTTAGAGCAGCTACTCTAAACAGTCACGTCCGCACTGTCTATCACGTCCCATTGGAGAATTCCAAAAATCCAACTCACACTCTCCGATCTGATCTATATCAGTGGGAATGAAGTGGGACGTGTCCCCAGAATCCGTCCAGGCATAATTTATAGAACACTTCACTTCTAGTTAGAAAAGCCCATTAGCAACTTTACTTCCTGAGGAGACTGAAGAAAGTTCATATGTTTCCCCAGATACTAGAAAGCTTTTATCATTGGTTCATTGAGGGCATCCTGACCAACTTCATCACCGTCTGGTATGGCAGCTCCACTGTGTCTGAAGTGAAATTTTTATATTTTTATACTTAAATATTTAATTTGTATATACTGCTTTATCTTGTATGCAAGGTCACAGGGGGCCTGGAGCCTATCCCAAGAGACTTAGGATTAACCCTTAGGGCACAAGGTGGGGTACACCATGGACTAGATGCCAATCCATCGCAGGACACACACATCTACATACACTACGGGCATTTTGGGAAAGCCAATTAGCCTATTCTGCATGACTTTTGGCCTGTGGGAGGAAACCAGTGTACTCGGAGGAAACCCACCAAGCACAGGGAGAGCATGCAAACTCCATGCACCCACACCTGATTCGGAAATCGAACCCTTGACCCTGGATATACGAGGCGACAGCGCTAACCACTACGCCACTGTACGCCTATTTAATTGTATATTTATTTGTTTATTTTCATATCTCTTACTTATATTTAAGAATAATATCTCTTATACAAGTTTTCCTATTATAGCAGTGTCATTTTCAATTTTATAGCGTACCCAAAGTTCTATCTATCTATCTATCTATCTATCTATCAAGAACATAAAATAATTAAAAAAAAAGAATATTTCCCTTTCATAAGAGTGAAACAAGCCAATGAAAAACATACAGAAATGAAATATTTTAAATCCATTAGTCAAACAGAATCCAGAACTCAGCAGAGGTTTAAGGGAAAAACACAATTGTATGTCGATGACATGTACAGTAACATTCAGTTAACTGTCTAAAGGAATGCTATTTTTATAAACCGTAGCAGATCACTCAGAGAACCTGAAGTTTTGTTTGGGATTGTTTTTTGTACTAAATCATGAGCAATAATAACAATGCTTATGTTACTGGATGAGTTTTTTTCTTTTTTCCCTCGTGTGTGTAGTTGGACTTGACAGTCTTCGTGCATTCTGCGTTATCAGCTATCAGACAAATGAAAGAGTTTCTCACAGTTTCTGTAAATCTCCTGCTGTTGTCTGTATACTGCACAGTTGGAGACGTTGCTGCTCGAACACACTGACTAAACCTGATGAGATTCCTCCCTGGTGGTCTCCATAAACAGCTAAAGCGCTTCTGGGAATATAAAGCGCTGCACGGGAGAATTTTAATTTATCTGACGGTAAAGAGACCAAATTGATTCCTACAGAGCTAAACCTTAGCAGATCATTTTCTCGGCATTTCAAGGACATTCGTACTGTTGAGGATTTCAGTCTGTAACCTTGATAAACATTGCACAACAGGGACACTGTCTGACGAAGTGGCGCTTTTTTTTTTTCAGGTCAATTATAATGTCTTTCAAATTTTTCAAATGCTTTAAAACACTCTTAGTATTAATGATTCTAATTTCTAACAGAAATTGATTTATTGGTGAAAAATCAACAAGCTAACACATTTTTACAGATACAGTCTCTCAATCAGAACACCACACAAGACTAAACCATTTTTGCACATTTTGCACATTTGTGGACATTTGCACACACCATGGACATTTATGGACATTGCACGTTTACACATTCATGCATATTTGCACACTCCCCGGACATTTCCAGTTAAATTCTATTTCAATTTCCACAACTAAAGTTTTCTATATTTTATTTCTTATTTTATTCCATAATTTATTGCTTATTGATAATGTTTTTTTAAGGTCACGGGCAGTTGTACAGTATAAGCATTTCACTGCATATCGTACTGTGTATGTGAGAAATAAAATTTGAATTTGAATTAAGCTTAAGCCTGGCTAATCACAGCACTGTAACTGCTTATACAGTGGTGTGAAAAACTATTTGCCCCCTTCCTGATTTCTTATTCTTTTGCATGTTTGTCACACTTAAATGTT
>JAOVVB010000029.1:1123687-1134575 GCA_028570985.1 Heterobranchus longifilis | reverse complement strand
CATCACTGCGATATGTAAATTTGCTCTCTCATTGTGGGGGAGGGAGGGAGGGAGGACTTGGATGGGAATGGATCAGAATGGCTACCCAAGTGGCACAGCTGTTATTAAAAGGCCTATTTATCACTGTCAGATCCCTCCTCGCTCCTAGCCCTCTGCTTTTGCCCTCCAGCGTTTTCACTAGGCCACATCTGAACAATAGGCCTAATACCAAAAAAACATGTTGTGTGTGTTGAGGGTGTGTGTGCGTGGGGGGGGTCGGGCTTCACATACCTTTAATTTTCCGCTCAGCTAGCTTATTGATTAAGGCTGCAATTACCACCTAATCTGTAGTAGGTGTGTTATTAAAAGACATTCTCCATTGTTGGCCAATAACTAAACAGTGTCCGATCCCAAATACCATCGCTCAGCCTTAAGGGACAAGTGGGAGAGTGAGAGCAGAGAGTGGGTCTCATCATCATTAGCAGACTAAGGGGAAATGGGAGTAAGAATGGTGGAATTAGAGCCACTACCTCCAGGGGGAGCTGAGCGAGGAACGGATGAGGTCACATGTTTTTTTTTTTTTCAGCACCTGACACAGGCCAGTCTTTAACTTTGAGAGGGGGCGTCTGTCTTTCAAGGTGTCGAACAATGATTAGAGATGCCTGGAAGACTAGTGTGTCTCACAGGAGCATGTAGCAATCAATGTTCTCAGCGATGGGGGATACTTTTCACAATAAATGCCCTCTGCAGACGGATGTTAATTAAGTGCTGAATTTGAGCATTAATTTTGCTCGGCAACAAGGACCCGTGTATTTCTTTTTCGCAAGGCAATGTTAAAGCAGAGATCTTCAGTATCAGAAAACACGGCCCAGTCGGCAGAAAAAAATGTTGGCATTGTACGTTTCTGCAAACCACAGATACACAACATCTGTACATTTCGTATAAGCATCATATCAACGTTTCTAAAGTGACAGAGTGCAGATCATTTTATTTTTTATTTTAACCTTTATTTAGCCAGAGAAGACCCATTGAGACCGAGGTCTCATTTATGATGGTGCCCTGGTTACATATCGTACATACAAAATAACATGTATGTATAAACACATACACGTACATGCAAGCAGCAGACAGCAGCAGACCACTGATCGAGACCAACAAAACCGGGTGTTTTTCATGAGCATTGGAAAATAACTGTTTTTTTTTGTTTTGGTATTCACGTTGATTATGTAACTTACGTAATTTGCGTATCAAACGTTACCATTTGGGAAATATGCCACCGCATGGAAGCTATAGGCACTCTAACTTCCGTTTCAGCTCGACTTCAAGTTTTGTAGGAATTCAGAAAACTGCGACCATAGTGAAACTTCATAGTTTGGCACGTAAAAGTGACTGTCAAAGACGCGGGGGAAAAAAGGTGCTATTTATATGCTTTACAATGAGCTCACACTGATATCTGCAATATGAAGCGTACAAAATGTAACATATCCGTGGTTTATGAAACATACAAATGTAACATATCTGTGGTTTGCAAAAATGTACAATTCCAACATTTATTCTGGCGATTGTGTTGAGAAAACTGTGTAGTGACAGCATATTTAAACATCCACACACACAGAAACACATGCACACACGAGGCAACCATGAGAGACGCTAATGAATTATCCCACCTTTCACCTAACATGCTGGTTTCCCTTAATTCCTATTAATTTCACATAATGGCTGTCTGCTCACCTGGAATTAACAACACTGAGGCAAAAATCCACCGGGGTCTCTACGGAGGCCAAATGGCAACCACAGCAAACAACAACAACACGAAAAATGAAATAAGAAATCCTCTGAATACAAATGCAAATGACTGCTGAAATGCATAACCCTTGCATAAGACATTTAAAGTACTCGGCTAGTGTAAATTATATTTTAGTGAGCCCGGTATTTTCCAGGTGATCAGCAGCTTTTTGTGCACTTGCCGGTCCCACGAGGAGTAGAAAGCCATTACGGGGCTCCTGGATTTGTTTGCCAAAAATTCATGGTGGCTTTTGAAATCTGTGGACGAAGCAGTGCAGTGTTGTGGATACTAAATATTCGTGCTGCAGGTCAGGGTCGCAAATTAATATGCTGTTAAGACATTTCACATCGAATGAATAAAGGGCGAAGTGTTGGGACAATAAGATGCCATTATACATTACAAAATAATACTAATGTAGCCCCTTTCTCACATGCACTGCAACCCTGAAATTAGACTTCACCCAGAGGAGCTGTATGCGACAACACAAATGTCCAATTGAGCCCATGTGTGAGAATTCACGTGGGTGTGTTGATGACTCATGTGGCTGGCACAAAACCGGAAGAAAACAAACATCCAAGGGTGAAGCTATGGGGTGAAAAAGATGGGTCATTTAAACAAAGAGGCCAATGAAAATGTCTAACTGGAGAGAAGACAAGATTTGTGAACTTCTGTCGGTAAGCACACGCAGACGCTGAAATCATCAGACAAATTCAACGAACAGCAAGAAACAGTTGTTTATGAACAAATTACGAACCGGCTATGTGACCGCAGTGTAATCCACATCATGTCCTACCTCCTGCACGATCTACCCAGGGCAACACCGCACAATATCCGGACCTGATTCTGCGGACATTGTCCAGAGTCCATATGAGAAAACTGCTTATGTTTATTGTAGCCTGTTCTGCCAAATAAATGTACATATGTAGGTACAGACTAACGTGATAAAGATCAAGTTAACTGATATTTGAATGTAAAATAATTGACTAAATTAACTGATGTCACATACAAAAAAAAATACTACTGGGGATGGCTCCAATTGTAGCTTGTAGCTGTTATAGTTGTAATGCAGTTGCTTCTCTGCTATTTAAAAATGCACAAGTATATTGGCGACTATTGCTGATATTTGGTTGATATATGAAGTCAGTATACAATTACCGTCTTTTCTTTAAAAACTATTAGGCTACCTTAAATTATGCATTTACATTTCCTGAAAGAATGAAACAACAGCACTGCACCATAATAATCTATAGGGATGCACCGCTTGTGAAATTCTGGACCGATACCGATACCAGTGTTTAAAATAACAATTTGACCATTAGCCAATGCAAATACTGATGTTTTTATGTTGTTGTTCATTTTGTTTTTGTTATTTATTCTCTAAATAACTGCTTCAAAAGCATTTTAGCATATATCACGGTGCATCCCTAATAATCATCTACAGCAGCAGCACAATTCTACTTCCAAATTAGGTTGTTAAATGAATATTAAGATGCAATTTTTGCATACAATACATAAAACAATGGTGGTAGAACAAAAACACCCATGACAACAAATCCCTGAAACCTTATTGGTACATAAATACTGTGACTTCCTCGAAAGCTACTCCCATTCAAACAGGACACACAGCACAGCAAGGAAAACCACCTCAACAAAAGAAAAAACCCTGAAAACATGTCAGCTGGATTTATGAATAATAAAGCTGGCTGAGGTCAATACTTTCTCCATCCCCGTTTCACAACGCTCATCGGCATAACAGCTGTCTCTTTTTGCTTAATCACCCTGCTACCCTATGCTACTTAATGATTAAAAAGCAACCACAAGTGAATGCATGATAAAAATGGACAAAAAAACAAGAAGTGTAAATTGTGCCTGTGGCTCCAGCAGCATCATTGTGAGCTGATGGGGGGTAAAAGACATCCACAGATGAAAGTAGATTTTGAACAATTCTGCAGCCCAGGGGGCCTCGCTCTTTAATGAGGCAAAACTTTAAGTACTGAATAATAAATAATAAAAATTGACAGTTCATTTAGCTTTCAGTGTACCTCGTAGAGAAACCCATTACACGCCATTACTCTTACTGTCCGTGGCATGAACAGTAAGTATGGTGGAATATGAAAATGTACAGCACTGGGCGGGGGAGCTGCATGGATTGTGTGTGTGTGTGTGAGAGAGAGAGAGAGTGAGAGAGAGAGAGAGTGAGAGAGAGAGAGAGTGAGAGAGACAGAGTTGTAGAGGGTTGGCACCTGACAGTAAATTTATTTGTATTCTTGTCAGTTTCCCTCTCATATAGGGTCAGAAGAAAAAGAAAAAGAGATAAGCTTATGAAAAGAAACAGAGCTAAGAGAGATAGAGAGGAGGAAAAAAGTGACGAGTGTCAAGAGATCAAAAAAGGAAAAAGGAAAAAAGAAAAATCTAATCCACCCGTCCTTATCTTGTTCTTCTTCAGCTTCTTAATTTTCTTCTGTCTTTTTTTTTATTGTTAATGATTTTCTTCTTCTTCTTCTTCTTCATCTACATTTTTGTTATTAGGAGAGCACGAGACCAGATGCATGATGGGAAGAAAATGACGAGGATACGGATGAGAAGAAAAGTGAGGAAGGGGGAATGAGGAAAAAAAGAAAGAAGATAGAGATGGAAGATGACCAGGAAATGAAAAGAGAAAACCTGAGAGAGAGAGAGAGAGAGAGAGAGAGAGAGAGAGATCATTATACAGTAGATTGACACATGAATAGTGAATATGCTGTGTGTGTGTGTGTGTGTGTGTGTGTGTGTGTGTGTGTTGTGAGGATCCATTGTGTGTTGTGGACTTTGATCATTGGGGGAGGGGCAGCTGGATAACTCAGTAATCCTCTCTGAAAAAAATAAAGAATCACAAAATGGCCGACTGTTAGCTAGCCGTGGACAATGCTAATCACTGCACAAGTCTTACAGACTTCCTGTGTGTGTGTGTGTGTGTGTGTGTGTGATTCCTCACAGATCCAGTTCACAGCTTTACTCGTCACTCAACTTTTTTTTTTTTTATAGTTATTCAATAAAACATTAGTTTATGAAGTGACCTGAGGACGGATTCCAAACTAGAGACTGAACAACAGTAGTGCTAATGTTTACCAAATAAAACCGTTAACTAGCTAGGAAGCTAAACAGCTAAAGTCGCTAGGTAGTTATGTATATAAGTGATGAGTTTACATTATCGTTAGCTAGGAGATTTTTAGCGTTATGGCTTTATAACTGATGCCTGTGTTAAGTAGTGATGTACTCTAAAGTAAATAAAGATAAAGGAAATAAAAGCCGGCGTGTCTCATTTTAACACCAGGCTCAGTTTCTTTATCGAGAGCCAGCAAATAAGTAAATATCACCTATAATTTGAAAAGATTTTAAAATGACTAGATTATGTTTTTAAAAATAATAATAGGATATATAAGGCTAAGAAATTATAACATTTTACTGGACAATATTTTGAAAAAATTGCAGATAATGTTAAGAATAACAATGGAAAAACAAAATCATCGAACGATGTAAAAAAATGTGTTTACCCGATGATGTTTAAGATAAAATTATGAGATATACATATGGTGCTATAATCAGCACAGATAATATCAGATAATATTCTGAGATAATATCAGGCATTGTTTTTTTTTAAGTAGATGCTGTTAGAAAATAAATACATCCATTCAAAAACAAATGATGTTGAAATAACAAAAGTACTTTAACAGATTATTTAAAAAATAAAATTTCCAAATTACGGTTAGAATAAAATTTTCAGATGATGTTAAGAGTAAATTAACAGGTATTATTTTTTTTTAAAAATAGATAAAGATATTACTAAATTATTCATGAAACACCAGATGATGTTAAAAATAATTAAAAAAATAATTACCTAAAAAATATGATGTGTGTATGATACAAATAATAAAATTACGATATCTCTGACTGAATATCAGCTGTCTTTTGAATCTCTACTGGTGGCAGAAACAAAGTGAATCTGGGATTTGGCCCTGAAGATGGTTTATTTCCCGGGGTCACGGGAAAGAAATGGGTCCTAAGGGTAAATAAATTAGTTCAGATCTTTGGTTTAGAGTTGCACGGCTGTTCGCCTAAACCCCGTGCAGCGCTTTGATAATCAGAGCAGGACCGGAGCACCTGCAGCTGAGAAGAGAATCGCAGGCGGGTCGCGCCCTCGGGAGCGCACTCCAAATCGGCCTTGTCTGATTAAGAGATGCCCCTCGCCGTGTGAGCACTTTGATGTCTTTCTCTCTGTGTGTGAGCTTTCTCCTTTCTTTCCCTCTCTCTAATGCCGTTACCCGAGCGCAGCCGAGGGGCCGAGGTTCCACTCGAGTGTACATCTGTGTTCACGTGCGTTTGGAGCGTGACCGGCTCACTAACTGAATTAGGCCCGACTGAATTATGGAGGGATTTCTGTATCAGGTTCCATCTGTGTGAAAGATTTAAGGAGGGCAGTTTGTACAACACTTATTAGAATTAGAATCATAAACAAGCGTTTTAAGAAAAAAGTGTTTTTTAGATGGAGACTCCAGTGTCAAAAGCAGAGCTGTAACTAAGTCTTCCACCATCTTAAGGACTGTATAAATCACGTCTTTTGCACATTCATTTGTTATTTTAAATAGAAACATGTGAGAGCGATGCTGTTACAACACTCATCACAACTATTGTTTTTTAAACACCAGAGGATGAAAAGGTATAAAACTACTGTATTTAGAATACAACAAGAGCAAGGCCGGTCATTTGACAAAAACTAAGCAATCAGCTTTACCCTTGCTGTCCTCTTGGATTAGTTGGTGGAAGTCCTCATGTTTTCTTGATGCTTGAGAAATGGGTTCACCCAAACAGGGTGTTTTATCCCCACTGGTCTATAAATAAATCTATTAGCAGAGCTATTGCATGAGATTTTCTTCGTCATCATACAGCACGCAGCTCATGGTTGGTTGCTTAGTAACGGCATACACTGTTAAGATTGTGACTGCTTCGGAAAGATGGAGAAAGCACGTTTTTAGATGCGGCATGTGAACGACCCCTTACATTTACGTTAAGGCATTTGGCAGATTCTATTACAAAAGTGCTTTGAAGTTTCCGTGATTGGATAGATCCTTACAACTGGGTTAATAGGTTACTAAGTACCATCAGTCAGACCATCAGTGTTGGGAAGAGTGAGGGTTTTTTGTTTTTTTTCTTTTGGGGAGGGGATGAAGCCAAATATTTAAGAAACAGATAGGTCTTTAGTTGTCGCTTAAATTCCTTTGTGGTTTTTGCTAACATGACAAGCTGTCTTATTAACTTCAAGAGAGATGAATAAAGAGAAGCTGGTGAGAGATCACCTGTTTGCAGCTGCTATAGCGTTAGCGAGAACGGGAACTAACTTATTTGCAACATGTCAAACTTTAACAAATAAAAAGATATAACAGAAAATTGCTGTGGTGTAAAATGAATTAAACACTTAGAGGATAAAATAATGAATGTTTAAATCATTTCACCCTGCAGATTTTTATTTGTATCAACCGGCGCTTAAACCAGCTTATTCGAGTCCCCACCGCCTAATGTGACCTCATAGAAGAAGATTCGTGGCTTAGTGGTACATCATTTACACAGACAGTGAAACAGCGCATTTGGAGGAGGAGTGAAACAGACCGAGTCTGAGGTATGAAAAATGCATTAGGGGTCTCTCAGTACACTTTGGGAGAGCTCTGAGTCCTGTGTTAACTTTAGTACAAAATGGGACCTTTAAAGTCATATATACCTAATAAATACTGAAACATTTATGAAGCAGCAGATGGAGACATGAGCTTGAACGGAGGTTTATATTCTTCACGTTTTACTGGTTCGAGTCTGTTTCACTGGAATTTATACCTTATGCGTGCAGCTATAGATTTGTGTAAACGTTATCATATTTAAGTGTGTGTGTGTGTGTGTGTGTGTGTGTGTGTGTCTAATGGCTTGATCAGGACCCTACAGGACGCCGGACACTTTATTCTGACAGATTAATGCGAGCGTCGATTCATTTCACACTGCACGTGTGCATAGTTATGAGCTCCAATATAACATAAAGCCAGCAGAGAAAAAACTCTTCTGGTGCTGTGAGGACTTTGGGACAACTCATAAAAACACACACACATATTTTCTTTTATACCTGCAGTAAATTTTGCAGGGTTGCTTTTAGCTCCCGCCCGTGATAAGTCCACAAACTGTTTCCGTCCTGCCGAGAGAAAACAACCAGGCGAGAATAATTAATGAATGCGTTCTAATTAATTATGTTGCGCTATGGTTTAAAAGCAATAAATGTCAAAATCATGGAGTTTCTTTCTACAGAAAGAAAACAAAAAAAAACACATCTATTCTGGGAGAAGTTTCTGCGCTTCCCAGACGGGTCGTTCTTTACAGGAATAATAATCAGTACACAAGATCGAAAATAAAACCCGACTTCAGCTCATGTGGTCTCGCTTAGACGACTCCAATCAATCATGTAAACAGGTGAACCTTTCAGTAACCTTAAACACTGCTCGCTTTTCAACATACGGCTCTTAAGTTGATGCAAAATGATCCAGAAAACAGTCCATGGAACATTAGACACGCCAAATGTCATGGGGAATAAAGTTGTTTGTGTAAAACAGGCTTTAGGAGACAAACATGGAGTTTATTTCAGAAGAAGAAGAAGAACACATCCACATCGTGCTCCTGAGCAAACCAGCACTCATTCAAACTTTCCCTAAACACAGGAACTAATAATACACAGAACCAGCTACCAGGCAAATATTCCACTGCGTACGAATCAGATTTAAGATGGTAATTTCATTATTAAAATTGGTATGTTTTCCCGAAAAACACAATTATCTAATTTACACTTTAAACCTGTTCAATAAACCAGGAGTTACATTTCTACGCTTCATATCAAGTTTATAAATTTACAACAAACCCATCAAATAAAAGCAAATGTTTGGTTGGGTGTTGCCATGGTGATCAGTAAGCGAGTTAACTATCGTTGATTAACAGCATTAATTAGTCAACATTTCAGTTTTATACTCGATCACTCAAGGCAGCAACAGATCAGCCTTAAAACATGAACAACTTGATGACTTCGACTTCTTGTTCATCCCAGTGTTGTTTTTATGATCGAATTATAATTTTAATAATTTGAACATGAATTTAATAATATTTCTAATTATGATCATTTTAGCAACATGAAGCGTCGAGGGTTTGATTCCTATCTTGTGTGTGGGTCTGTGTGTGTGTGGAGTTTGCATGTTTTCCCTGTGCTTGGTGGGTTCCCTCCAGGTACTCCAGTTTTTTCTCCCACAGTCCAAACACATGCAGGTTAGGCTAATTGGTCTTACCAAATTGCGTGTGATGTATGAATGAGTGTGTGTGCCCTCTGTTATGGATTGGCACCCCGTCCAGGGTGTACCTCACCTCATGCCCGAAGTCTCCTGGGATAGGCTCCGCCCCCCGCAACCCTGTATACAGGATAACATAAATAGATAACAGATAACAGAACATAAATAGATAACTCAAAAAACTTACAAAACACTCAGTCCCAGTTTAACTTTACACATATAGGTCGTTCAAGTCAAACCAGGACTAAGCGTCCCCTTAATTTCTTTTAACCAGTATATCATCATACTTTTATTTTACTTTTATTCTAAACACAGCCCAAGCCTTTAATCAGCATCATGAACTTCTGTCAAGTTTCAATTTTAAAATGTGCAAATGTCACAGTGAGATCTGAACTCATCACGGATATCAAGAACAACTAGCAAGTCCCAAAAATGTCAATACCACTCCTTTATATATTTGTTTGTTATAAATCAGTAATTGCACAAGACATTTTATATCAGTCTTATCAAATTATACTAGTTCTGTGTTTCCACAGTTCCAAGCTGAAAAAAAAGAACACATCCTCAACTATCCAACCAGTCCAAACGAGCCCATGAAGCCCAAACCTGGCACAAATCTGTGTTTTTTTTCCTCCTAAGTACGTCAGATATCATTTCCATTCCTCTACAGAGCTTCATTCAGCACTCGCGGCTTGTGAAAGATCTCAAGACCTCAGCTGAGCAAGCAGAAGATCAAACATGTGACCTGATCAGAGAGATAACATATTCTAAACCTTTAGTTCTTATATTGGACACACACACACACACGCACACACAATACAGGCCATTATGGAGACAAAAGTGAAACACGGGAAAAGGCCCCGGTGGCGCATGACGGCGTGTCTCTAATGAGCTCCGACAGTCTGACACACAATATGGCAGGCGTAATGTGATTAGGGCCGCGCGCCACTCGCTGTTCGGGGTCTGGCGGGGAAACGGCGACACTGCCAAGCTAAACACATCGCCACGAGAAAGTGGGCAACAGCAGAGCGCTAGTTTATGCTGGGATTTTCAGGACGGGGTTGGAGCGGAGTCATGACTCGGCCTGCGTGATTACTAACACATGCGGAGAAAACAGCAGGGAATGGGGACAGAGCGAGAGAGAGCGAGAGAGAGAGAGAGAGAGAGAGAGAGAGAGTGGAGGTGATGCGAAGGTAACGTCGGCCTACAAACTAAATGTGTCTGGAAAACAGTGGAGCTAAAAACAGGAAGAAATGGGTCAGAGATCTAAAAACTTAGGCTAATGCTTCACCTGATTGCTTTCCAAAATCGTCCATGAGTTCTCCAGATTCTTCATGAAATAGTGGCTGCAGCAACATGGACTGTGTTTCATCAGTCTGACTGAAATCATTCTGAGAACATGGACGCTGATGTGATACGATGTTTATAATGTAATAATATAACATTTACTACAGCGGTGCCTCGGCATGCAAATTTAATCCGTTCTGAAGGCGAGTTCTTAAGGAGAAATTTCATATTGTGAAACACATTGTCCCAGAGGAAATGGGTCAAGATTCTGTTCCAGCTGCCCACAAATATTACCAATATTAGCAATTTCCAACACTATAATCATATTTTTGCATATACGAGCAATCAAAACATTTAGAAACGACATGTAAATGACGTACAATGTGATAAATAATAGACATTAAACCTCACTTAACCTTAATTTATGATTCGTCTCGGCACCGACAGCTTTAAAAAACAAACTGAAAGCGGCTCCCTTTTCTTCTTGCTACCG
>JAOVVB010000029.1:1056024-1067540 GCA_028570985.1 Heterobranchus longifilis | reverse complement strand
GATCACGTGACGCTCGGCGTCAAAACAAGAAGCGCATGCGTGATACATGATACTCGGTGCTCGTAAACCAAGACTTGTTCATTTTCCAAGTTAAAATACGAGGTTTCACTGTATAAGTATATAAATCTACTCTAGATTTTTATATATTTTATATCCTCCAAACCAGACAGCATTTTTAAATCAACTGTAGTACTATTTTTAAAATGCCTACTACAAATCCAGCTGCCATTTTAAAAACAACTTTAAAACTATATGTCATTTTTAAAAATTCTACTGTAACTGCCGCTACAATTTTTAAAGCAACACTAAATCCACTGCAAATCAGTCTGCCATTCCTAAATCTACTGCATATCCAGCTGCCATTTTTAAGTAGACTGGAAAACCAGCTGCCATTTTAACAAATGTGTACAAGTTGTCCTTACAACTCCATTATAAGACTACTATACATTTTTGGCTAAAAGGGAAATTCAGCTGCCAGACACACCTTAAAGTCTAGTTTAAATTCTTTAACCTGTAAATGCTAAATAAATATAATTAAGCTTCTAATATCTCGCTGATCATAATATTAGGCGTTAAAATCAAGGGGGCAGAAAACAAGTAGTCAAAGAAATAGTAATATTAGTAGCTGGTCGCTTACTGCTAACACATGAGCATAACCAGCTAAACAGCAAGTGTAAAACATTGCTTTTGCTAACATTTTCAAATTCAAACCTTCAGATATGGTGCAGTATATGATGTTTGCATGTTATTTGGCATCTTTGTAGAACAGAACCTGAAACTTGAGAGGGTCACATAGGGAGACCAATGCAGGGCCCACAATCTGCACACACACGCACACACACACATACACACACGTACAAAAACACAGATCATTTCTGTCTCTCTGAGAGTGTTATTGTTGCTGATGGAGCTAAAGACTTTATAACAGCCTCATAAATTACACAATAATGAACACCAATGCACAGTGTGGTGATGTTAATGACCTTCCGCTCACTACGCTAGTCTTCTACTTTGGATATTTAAACTCTATGCTAGTCATATATTTTGGATGTTTAAGGTTTATGCTAGTCTTACACTGAATATTTAATCGCATTTGTTGATAACAAAAAATGATACTTACTAAATCAACACGGACGTATATACAAATTGTGTAACTCCATGATAATATAGCTTACTAGCTTGCTAATACTAGCATTAGTATGTAGACAATAAGAGATAGAAAATATACTCAAAGTTATATATACTGTATGTATATACACGTTCTCTATTATTGCTGCTCACTAAAAATGCTTGATTATGCTAGTTCTCTATACAAGTTTGAGCTTGCTATACAAGTTAACTATTTCTCTATTATTATAGATTATTATTATTATTATTATTATTACATTTTGGATGGTTAAGCTTTATGGTTGTCTTATAATTTGGATTTTTAGGGTGTATGCTAGTAATGTATAAATATATGCTTGTATGTATATATATATATATAGATATATTTTTATCTAGCATGTTGCCTGTTCATATAAGTTTTAAGTGCTGGATACTTTAATTGTACACTCCTGAGAATTTGTGCTTTGTAAAAACCTGCTTAGATATACGTTGTGTTATTGAAGACTGAATTAAGTGTCTCTATTTAGAGTTGACTATTTTTACACATTGGCGACATTAACCACGTAGCTACAAGATAGAAACAAATAATAATAAAGTGGAATAATAAAGTCACTCAAGTTTTTATATGTACAGTAAATACAGCGCTTTAACACTCATTCTAGAGAAGGAATTATGAAATATATTATTTATTTGTTAGTTAGCTTTGTAGGGTCAGTAATATAAATGTATGATTTAAAGGGGAAGGTTGTTTTTATTTACTTGTTTATGTCCTTTTATTAGTTTGAGGTCTTTGTTTTTTGCTCTGGTTCTCTCACGAGATGCTTCACTGACTAAGGAACCAGTAATTACCTTCTGTTCCTCATCACCTGCATCCACCTGTCTGTCTGTCTTTATCTGTCTGTCTCTCTGTCTGTCTGCTTGTCTCTGTCGCTCTCTATCTGTCTGTCCCTTTATTTTGATGTCTCTCTGTCTGCCTGTTTGTCTCTCTTGCTACAGTATATATGTTTGTCTCGCTCTCTGTCTCTTTTCATATGTCTGTATCTTTCTGTCTGACTCTCTGTCTCTGTTTTCTGATACTTTCATTCTCTCTCTCTGGCTCTCCCTCAGTGGACAGTGTGGATGTGATGGTCGGTCACGCTGGACTCTGGGACGTCTCTGTAACACACACTCAGTTATGAGTGCAGCTCTCTTCTGCTGTGGGGAATTACAGTCATAAATCAAAGAGGCTGTCACACCAGTGGAGAGGACCTGTGTATGTGTGTGTGTGTGTGTGTGTGTGTGCACGCGTGTCTAAGAAAGGCCGCTGTCACAGCTTCCTCCTCGTCCTCTGTCTATACAATGCAATTTCCCGGTGTGTCAGACAAGGAGACGGAGAGCAGATAAGGCCTGTTTGTGTGTGTGTGTGTGTGTGTCTGTGCGGGTGTGTATAATGAGATTTAGCCCTGGCAAGTGACAAAAGCTTAACCACACACACACACACACATATTCAGTGTTTAACCTGATTATTCTCACCCAGAGATAAGACGTGTAAAAGCCTGGCACTGCGCAACAGGGGGGCATTAGGATCACTCATGCAGAAGTGTGTGTGTGCACGTGTGTGTGTGTGTTGCTGTGTAACTCCGAAGCATTACATCATCTGGTGTCAGATTGGAGCTCTGCAGTAGTCTTTTATGTAAATTTGAGTCTGTGTATAAGACAGTATTAAATTTGAAGAAATTAAATATTGCAACAATGCATTTATTTATTTCATTTTATTTCATTTATTTTTGCATCCTTGGTGGAGTGTGTACTTGGTGTTGCGTCTCTGGTTCAACAAGGGGCGGGGCTTCAGTTCCTGACATAATAACATCTCAGTAAACATTTTATGCCTAAAACACGTGAGAGCCGGATGTCAGCTGGATCACACGCGGTGTGTGAGATCAGAAGATGTGTGTATAAAGACGAGTCAAAATCCCGACCTCACACACACACACACACACACACACACACACACTATTCAGTCACAGGACATCCAGAGGTAACTTTACCCCTTCCTAGAACAGCGACCCTGTCTGATTTGGTCTCTACTGGAAGGAAAATTTGGAGAGAAAGAGAGAGGAGAGAGAGACTGAGAGTGAGAAGTGGAGAGAAAGACAGATGGAAAAAGAGAATGTGAGAGAAAAAGAGATGGAAAGACAGATAGTGAAAGAGAGATTAAAAGATGGACAGTGAGAGAGCGGAGAGAGTGGAAAGAGAATGACAGATTAAAAAGAGTGTGAGATGTAGCGAGCGAACACAGACGCTGCTTTTATCATGTGGTTTAACTTTCATTAGCAGAAATAGCTCCGGGTTTAATCACACACAGCTAACAGTTAGCCTGCTAGCTAATCTCAGTTTTTTCGTTTATTAACATGTAAAATCAATTTTCTGCAGAAACATCAGGTTTGAAGTAGTAACATTTATGTAACATTTTCAGCTTAAACTAACAATCACATACATCCAAAATGCACAAAGTCTTAGCGAGGAATGCTAATTTACGTTTCCTCTTTTCCCCCTCCGTGCATTCACTCTTCCCATGCTTGAGTGTACAGTAGTTGTGCTCATGTCTATTCTTTGTGTACAGTTTTTACCTTAGGCTTTTCTTTTTTTTGTCTTTTTTTACTCTTTTCTTTTCCATCACATTTTTCTCAACACGAATAAGTATTTCACAAAGAATCAGTTTTTTTCCAGTTATCTATCTAAGCGAGTTACTGCTAAACAGTATTTTAAAGTGTTTTAGACATTTTTGTTTGTTTCTTTTAAACAAAAATCAATGCTGTTGATAACATAAATGTGTAAGTCCAGTAGAAATCTATAGAGACAAGATTTGGCGAGCAGCAGTGTTAGCATCTTTCATTACCCCATGAGCTTAGCTAGCTAGTTGCTACTCTGTATAATGCAAGTAGTATACACAATTAAACATGGCATACAGAATAAGGTTGAAGGCAGTGCCAAAACTTTTGAATTTTGAGCTTATTACGGAAAAAAAACTTTTTTGTTATTGGCGGGAAACACAAACCAAACTGTAACTCCTTTGTTCATTATGTTAGCTAGTTAGCTACGTAGATCACTCCTAATCTTAGCTTAACAAGTACAGCCTTTCCAGACGCTTGAAAAAAGAGCCAGATGAATCCGAGGGCCTGAGAGCAGGCGGGCGGTATCCATTACCCAGGTAACCGTCAATCACTTTGATGCGCGTTCATAATGACCCGCCAGTCATTTCTGTAAAGTAGGATTTTGGTGGATTTGTTTTGTTCCAGTCCTTCCAACCTGGGGTAGAGTTCAGGTCACGGTATGGTGTGAGTGACAGCTTGAACGTTTATGTTTAGAATTGAAAATCACTTCACTTTTAGAAAAGTAACAAGTATTTATTTAAAATGTAATGTAAGGAGTAACAGTATAGGGTTTTTTTCGAAAGCATACAGTAAGTAGAAGTAATAAGTATCAAACACAGAAAATACTCAAGTAAAAGTACAGATACACAAAAACACACTTAAGTAAAATTTGATCACCTTTAAAACCCTTTGGTCAAAACATAGCATGGGTCAATGACCATTTAAAAAATATATGGAGGCTTCAGATATCAAACTGTGTATTTGGGTTTTAGGCAGAACAAAAGTCATCATTACTTTTATAAAGGTTACATTTTACCGCTACTGGAATATGGGAATGATGTGAGAAAAAATAGAACTCTCAAAATGAGCACATTATTATTATTTAGTCATAGAAACAACCGAAAAACACATGATTGTGTGTCTGTGCTTTTTTTTTTTTTACCTGTGTGACCCATTTTTTGCTCAGTTATGTTTGTATAGTTGGTTAAAATGAAATAAAATTCACCATATTGCATATATAGTGCTAAAAAAAAAAAGGACACGTCACTCCGTACTGCACAATCCTGAGCCCTGTATATGTTTATAAAAAAAAAACACTGCAAAACAAAAAATGACTAAAATGCTCTGAGTTTTAAGGACCACAGAAGAAAATTGTATATTGTTCATACAAGTCTACCTGAGTCTCCAATAACTACCTGGACTCCATATTAACATTAATTAACATCAACTGTTATATCTGAACTGCCTGCCACCTAACACACAGTATGAATGCAGATCATTTACTGCTTTCTGTTTCACCCAGATGAGGATGGGTTCCCTGTTGAGTCCGGTTCCTCTCAAGGTTTCTTCCTATTACCATCTCAGGGAGTTTTTCCTTGCCACTGTCGCCCTCGGCTTGTTCATCAGGGACAAACTGACCATTTAGATTCATATACATTCACATTCCATACATTTTTTAAAAACAAAATGAAGAAAATACATTTTCTGGAAAAAGTGGGATAATATAGATAATCATACATATTAAATAATGTATAGGTGGACATTGTCATGAATTAAAGATACTAGAAATGATTACGAGATGTTTGTCATGGCTCTTTGAATGCGCTCTTGTGGGATTGTGGGATTAGTGTCTGCTCCACAAGCGCACACTCAAGGAGCCATGATGATGATCCTCAGCTGTAGTTTGTCTCAATGTGAACAGTGACAATAATTCCATACTCACAGTATGTGTGCATGTGTGTGTGTGTGTGTGTGTGTGTGTGTGTGTGTATCTCACAGACCACACGTACATACACTCAGTAATCACTTGTTTCTCCATGCCTCAGTAAAACCAGCAGGTCTGCTTCATTATATCTTCTTCAAATATGTACATTCACACTGCAATTAGCGCGAACCTGATTATTATTCACCATTAATGAAAAATAAATAAATAAACACACACGTCGCTGTCACAGCTTTCAGAAAAGCGTACAGAATACACAAACACTTGAGCGTATGTAAAAATATCAATTCTATGACATTCTTACACTCAGCAGTGGAAAAGACGTTACACATTAATTTAAAAAGTCACTTTTGGACATTGTTGCCATGGTGACAGCCCCGCGGTTAAACGATACCAGCGCTAACAAACAGCAACTTTACAGTGCTAATCACGCCGCTACATCAGCTCACGTCACATTTCTAAGTCTGAATGTTTTTATTTATCTCAAAAGTGTACGCTTTAACATTAAGCATGTTTATGATGTAATATTTATGATGTAATATTCATAATGCTAATAAATGTATTTCAGAACAGCGCCACCATGACATGATTGGAGTCTGTATAGTGTGGAGCTTAAACATGAGCTAGGTTTAAGCCCCGCCTCCTGCTCTATGATTGGCTAAAATTTAATGAACAATGAAGATCAGAGCAAGTACAGTCGAAAGTAAATACTACTCTTTTAAAAATACGTACAGTGATCAGGTGATCAACAAAACGGCATTGTGGGTAATGTAGAAAACTGTTACGTGTATGTATGTATAGATAGATAGATTTATAGTCTGCTCCGAGCTGAGAGAGATGCCATAAACAATTCCAGAGCTGTCACAATACAGCTGGGGTTCATACACACACATACACACACACACACACACACACACACACACACACACAGTGTGTATAGCACAGATAACAACATGGAGACAGCACTGATCAAAATAAAGTCAGAAAAAGATGCAGAGACACAGAGAGTGTGTGTGTGTGTGTGTGTGTGTGTGTGTGTGTGCGTGTGATTCATCCTCTCACTGAGGGCACGATGACATGCGGCGAATCTAGCTCCTGCTGTGTGTCAGCTCAGTGTGTGTGTATGTCAAAAAGCTGAAGCCTCACATTAGTGCCACACGCTTACACACACACACACACACACACACACACGCTGACAATATGAATGTGAGCAAAGTAGAGCAGGAAGGCCTGACGACCTGAAAGACCTGTGTATGTATGTGTGTGTGTATGTGTGTGTGTGAGTGTGTGTGTGTGTGTGTGTGGAGTCCTTTTTGAGGCATGACAGTGATTAATGATCCTCAGCTGTCAGTTACGTTACTCACACAACCTCTCACTCTGTCTCTCTCTCTCTCTCTCTTTTATTACACTTCTACATGGATGAAAGGATGAACGAGAGAGTGAGAGAGAAACAAACAACAATAGAGAGTGACATAGAATGAGAGAAAGACAGAGAGAGAGAGAGAGGTTAGTATTTTTTTTTTGCACACACACACACACACACACACACACACACATGGTATGTGTATCACTGACAGAAATTAAGGCACTAATTAAGGAACATGAGCGTGAATGTTCTCTATCCCACTAGTACAAGTGTGTGTGTGTGTGTGTGTGTGTGTGTGTGTGTGTGTGTCCGCCCCAGGGGTTTGGGTTCTGAGAAAGCCCAGATGCCCAATGTGAAGCATTACACACTCTTTCCCCTCTCTCTGTGAGTGTGTGTGTGTGTGTGTGTGTATGTGTGAATGATGGATGAGGGCGAACGAGGAGTCTCTCTCCCGGATCGAACAGCCTTCACCACACGGCCATCTGCTTTCCGTCTCCTCCTCCTCGCGCCCGCCTCACGGCCTCTCTGATCCCCCATCAGCTGCTCCTGCACAGACACACACACTCAGGAGATGAAACTGATACAGGATCAGTAAATGGCAGGCATGGGTGAGAGGATCAGAGCAGCGCCCCCTTTTGGGTCCTGGGTTGTGTTTCTCACCGCGCAGAGGTGTAATTACGCAGCCCGGGCCTTGGGCTCGTTGCGGCTCGGCACTGCGCCTGTCTGGATTCTGATTGGTCAGGCTGTGAGGCGTTGATCCAGCTTCTGAAACTAGTCACAAATAACCATGTGGCTCGCCATGTGTTTCCATAAGTCTGTCCGAGTAGTGAGTCACATGATTGCGAGGCGTTTTAAGCACTGGGATGGTATCAGTGGTGAGTATTTCACAGTTAAATATTTCTGTTGTGATAAGGCTTGTTAAAATCAGGACCATGAACAGCTCCATTAAGGATTTTAAAGGTCCCATTGATCCCAACACAGGTCCCAGTGTTCCTCCAATGTGTGTGTGTGTGTGTGTGTGTGTGTGTGTGTGTGTGTGTGTGTGAATGCTAAAGCTGAAATACCTTTCTAGAAACCTGTTTCACTACTCCTGAAAACTTGCTGTTTCAGTGTCTATGTAAATGAGCTCCTGCTGAGCCACACCCCTCCAAAGAACAGCAGAGATGAGCAACAAAACCCAGGGGAGGGGCTCTTCTTATATGAGGTCACATTAGGAGGAAAATCGAATCAGTCAGTACGTATATGGATACAGGATGGAGTTTTTCTCATGTTTTTTGTTTGTGCGTGCCCACACACACACACACACACACAACACACACTGGAGACCTGTCTGAACATCTAAACATACTGTAGCTAGACAGTGAATTTTGCATCATAGGTGTCCTTTAATGTGAGAGAATTTTACGTGGTATGTGTCTATAAGCTTAGCAAAGCAGATCGTAGGCGTTATCGTAGGCGTAGCCATTACGTACAGTAGCACTGGCGTCTTTCACATTATTTCCCAGCACTTTGTTCGCTGATGACATCAGAGCGCCTCACAAACACACAATCACAACAAACACAGTGTGTTTCAGGTTAATAGTGACTCACACCTCCACCTTTATAAGCACAAAGTCTTTTATTCTACACACTGCTAGTTATTTTATTTATTTTTTTTTTCTCTTATAACTCTATACTGTACCTGTAGCCTACGTGACACATGCAGCTGTTACAGATGTTACTTCTGTTGTAATCAATGATTGGGATCAATCTACTGTATACATATAATAAAAGTGGGCGTGTCTGTACAAGATATTTGTGAAAAACTAAGGTGTATTTGGCCGAGCTTGAGGTAACATATAGGCTTTGTTTCTTCGCAATCGGCCCACGGGAAAAGATGATATGCTACTTTGTAATTTAAATGGAAAACAATCTTATATCATAAAAAAATAAACCCTAAAAAAATCATTTGTTTATCTCAAAATTCAACTGATGGCGCTGTACATTTTTTAGCACGTGCTTATGAGTGTCCGATTAAATTCCATGTGAACGAAGTCGCGGGTACGCGGGTATATATATAAAAAACACATACTGTAATCCTTAAGTAAGAAATCTGAAAATTCTGTCTTGTTTAATCCAGATTAACGCCAGTCTAGTCTTGTGTTAAAACACAAGCACATAAAAATTTTTATTTTATTTTTCATGTTTGCAAAAGTCTATCATCAATATTAATGAGAGAGAGGAGAATGAAGAAATGTAGAGAAATAGTTATTCAGAGAGAAAGCGAGAGAGACAGACAGATTAAATAGACAGAAATAATAGACAGAAAGTGTGATGCAGAGAACAGAGAGCGAGAGAGAGAGAAAGAGAGAGAGAGAGAGAGAGAGAGAAAGAGAGAGAGAGAGAGAAAGAGAGAGAGAGAGAGAGAGAGAGAAAGAGAGAGAGAACAACATATGTCTACAACATATCCACTGCATGAAGGTAAAAAAAAATTTGTTTCAAGTTATTTTTGTTTTTTATAAATTGATGGGAAATAAATTAGTCAGCAAGTTCTTTATGAAATGTTTAAAAAGAAAAATAGGAAAAATCTCTGATATCTCACTTAAAAACACTTGTGACCAACAGAACTTGTCTTTTTTATGTTAAATGTGATACAACAGATGGAGCAAAAGAAATGGTTAGACAGAAGCTCTGATGCACTTTCAGAGAGGAGAAAGAAATACAAGAAAGAAAATGGAACATTAAAGCACCTTGAAATGTTTCGCACTTCCTAATTTAATAATAATAATAATAATAATAATAATAATGAAGTGAAATGGTTACTTCTTTCTTGCTATAAAAGCTCAGGTCAGTCCTGCTTTCTCTTGCTGCTGAGTGAGGAGCGCAGGGTTAAGGAGCACAGAAGGTGAAGAGGAGAGCGAGGGATGGTGGTGAACGAGTGTAAATGTGGAGTAAAGTGGTGGAGCTGCTGCGTGTCAGCTCTGGGGCTGAGTTATGGCAGCTCTGGAAAGTATGCGGATTTAAACAAACGATGGGAGCGGCAGCGAGCGAGCCGTCCTGTCAGCGGTGATTTATTACCCTGAGCAGATTAATGCAGCACAGGGTGGAGAGGTCAGAGAGAGAGAGAGAGAGAGAGAGAGAAGGAGACAGAAAATAAGAGAGAGAGAGAGAGAGAAAGGCACAGAGAGAGTAAGAAGGACAGAGAGAGAGAGAGAGACAGAAAGAAGGAGACAAAATGAGAGAGAAAGACTAGAGGATAATAGAGTGGTATAGAGACAGAAAGAGAGATGGAAAGAGAGAGAGAGAGAAAGGAAGAGATTTAAGGCTTCTAAGAAAAAGAGGTTTTTGTCTACTTAGTGTAGCTCTCATCCACATCTCATCTCTCTCTCTCTCTCTCTCTCTGACTCAGATTGAGGAGACACACAGATACAGGATGAGTTATGTTCCATTCATGGACTTGCTGCTGAGAGAAGATGTTAGTAAATTAGATGAGAGGTCCACTCAGTCCTCAGGGACGCAGACATGTCACTCGTCTCTCTCTCTCTCTCTCCCTGCTATAGCTCGTGTCTTTCACTTTGAGGCGGGATTTTCATTTGTCTACCGGGAAGATAATCTCCGATTTAGACATAAAAATAAAATAAAACCGATGTGTTAGTTTGACTTTAGCAAAAACAAAAAGAAAATCTGTAATGGAAATGTGTAAGAGTGTGTCAGTGTGTGCGAGTGTGTAAGTGTGTGTGAGAGTGTATGAGGGTGTGTGAGGTTTGAGAGTATGTAAGGGTGTGAGTACATGAGATTGTGAGTGTGTACGAGAGTGTGTGTTTAAGAGCATGTAAGAGTGCATGAGGGTGCGTAAGTGTGTGTGTTTGTGAGAGAGAGAGAGAGATTGTGAGCATGAGGGTGCATGAGAGTGTAATAAATCAATAATTATAAAAGTAATTAAAATTGAAATGACCATAAAATACTCTTACATATCAAAAGTATCAGCGTTAGCCAATCATGGGCGCTTTGAGCTCACAGAAGCGGAAGTAGTGGATAGTGCTTTCCTCCGAGCGTGTTACACTGCCCCTCGATGGGAGTGTGCCCTAACAGAGAGAAGGGTGGGAACTGGCTACAAATAAATAGGGGAGAAACCCCAGTACCTTAGTTAGTCTGATGTTGCGTTTTGGGCGATAATATCACGACCTAATCATAACTACATGTAACATCATACTGTACGAGGACAGGGTGTGCCGGGCGTGTGGTTAAATGAGACACGGAGGATGAGACTAGTACAGCAGCGTCACCGCTCAGATGATGCACATGCTAGTGATTTACTCTGCATAGCTTAGCAGTCAAGTCTGAAAGTGGATCTGATGGAGCACAGCCGTGCAGAGAGCACTGAGGAGAAACAGGAACCATGGATAAAGAATTTAAAAAAACATCCTAATGTAAAGATGCATGCAAGTGAAAAAAATAAAAAAAAAAAAAAAAAAAAAAAAAAAAAATA
>JAOVVB010000029.1:993356-1007383 GCA_028570985.1 Heterobranchus longifilis | reverse complement strand
CTGATTTACTATTCCTTCAGCCCAGTCCAGAATGAACTTCTGTACAGAGACTGTTTTTCCAATTCCAGCAACTCCTTTAGTCAGCACACTTCTGATGGACTTGTCTTTAAAAAGAACATTACATTTGATGGGTTTCTCCTTTGTTTCTGGTCTCCTGGAGGCCTTGTCGATCTGTCTCACCTCATATTCATCCCAAACATCCCCACACCAACCCTCTATGATGTAGAGCTCTGTGTAGATCTCATTTAGAAGTGTAACACGCCCATGCTGTGAGATTCCTTCATTGATCCTTTTACTTTTATCTCTCAGGTTAGATTTGAGTGTTTGCTGAATTTCTGAAATCGGGTCCAGCTCTAAAAAACAAAGAAATGAAACATTTTAATGCACACTTAAATTTCATGAAATAAACTAAGGAATAAGCTCAATGGTCAGTTATTATTACTATTTTGCATAGACTAGTAAGATTGTTGGTAATATGGCCTATAGTCCCCTTAAAATCAATAATGTCAGTGATTGATGAAACTAATTGTCTCTGGCTCTAAAAGGGGTAATGCAGTGAGCACGGACCAACATATGGAATGAGTTTTCTATACACATTATGCCATTGCAGCAAAAGAAAAAGAGATTGCTTCAAGTCATGTGTCACTGACATTAGTATAGGATTGTTTAACTTTAACATGTAACCTGCTCTCCTGGATGCATTAGTGATGGCCGTGCATCTAAATCTTTTTCACCCCTCCCTCACACAATGGCTCACTTGGAATGCAGACTTCGCTTTAGCAAGTGTTTAAAGGGACGGCCGTATCACCCTCTTTACATTGAGGAGCCTGCAGGAGCCGCTTTTTACACTGGCCTACTCTGGCTGCCGCCATCACTCGCCAGCCAAGTACCTACATACCAGCTGGCAGCACATCCACTGAGGCCGACACACACTCTCACATTGTCCTGGAAATTTAGAGGAAGACGACACTCATCCAGACCATTTAAGAGGAATAGGACTTTGTAGGCCTCCTAATTAAATAAACCTAATTTCTTCATTTGAAAGAAAAAATGTTGAAAAAGATCCATTAGACTGAGATGTTTCTCCTTCACCAGATTTAGCTCTCTATAGGGAAGTGGAAAATGAAGTTGACATCCTGATTTACTCTTCCTTCAGCAGAGTCCATCACTCGCCATCCAAGTGGCCACATACCAGCTGGGCATGACCTCCTGACCTGCATGTGCATGTCCTCACTTCTTTGCTTCCCTTCTTTCCTTTAGCCCTCCCCAAAATTACCTATTTTTGCAATAAAACTACCCTCTTCCCATACTGTAAGACCTCACCTCATGTCTGTGTCTGTGGTGCACCACAAGCCGAGGATTTAACATTGGTGAAGAATGCCGGCATGGGGCACCGACAGACCTTTGGTTGAGACTAATAAAGCTGAGGTCTTAATCAGAGACAGTGCGTGCCAGCAGTGACCATGAGCTCGAACCAGAGGAAGGGGCAGTGTAATGAGTGCATCAATGACAGACATTTACCCTAATCTTTCTTCGTCCCTCACACACTCCAAAGGGCTCACTCGAGAATGCATGGCGGACATGAGAGTGGTATATGAATGGGGTGATGCCATGCGCCCCAGGGACTTCAAAGGCATGCAGACTGAACATTGTACAGTCTGACCTACAGTACAGTAAGTGGTGAATGTGCATCCACTTAATAATCTTCAAATTGATTGGAAATGGTTTTATAACCCTTTCCAGATTAAGGTGCTGAAACAATTGCTTCTCTAAGACCATTCCTTATTCAATTTATTTGTATTTGTATAGCGCTTTTAGCAATTCCTTATGTTTTTTCCCTCCTGCTTTTAACTCCTGCTTTTAAAGAGATCTGCACACCTGCTGCTGAATTAATAAAGGGCTGATGACTAGCAGCACCTAACATCCTATGCAACCAGTTTTTTTCCCATAGGGCCAGGCAGGTTTGGACAGCTTTTTCCCTCCATAAATGACTGCAGTTTGTATTTACTCAGGTTATCTTTGTGTAATATTAAAATTTCTTTGATGATCTGAATCATTTAAGTGTGACAAATCTGGAAAACATTTCTAATTTAAAAATCAGGAAGGGGCAAATACTTTTTCACAGCACTGTGTAAAGGGAAATTGAAACTAATTAAAATTAAAATTTTTATGTTAAAAAAATCGAGATGAGTGAATGTTTCATACATTATTATAACTCGTTTTTTTATTATTTTTTATTATTACTGTTATTTACAGTCTGACCCAAAAAAGGGAAAACAAAAGCCTCTCCTCGAATTATTGGGCTGCGTCGCATCGACACGTCGCAGAAAAAGTGCACTTGCTTGTTGAAACTTTTGATCATACAGACAAGCAGCAGTGCATTATGGGTAACCCTGTACAGTAAATGAACACTGATGAGTGTTTACTGACTCGATGAAGTTGTTCATGGCCGCTTTGGCGTTACAGGCGACGTACACCAGCCTCTTCAGATGCTCCGCCCGTCTGATCGCCAGAATCACCTTGGAATCTGGACAGAAATGAAATTGGATCATCAATGATATTGCAAAATATACAAAAAATATGCTGCTTTAAACATTCTGAATATAGATATAAATGTATTACATCATGTTTCTCTTTCGCTCACATTTCTGTTAACTTGTACACCACAAGAGGGCGCACTTACAGCTCAGGGCTGTACTGGCTGCTTAATATGGATAAAAACTACAAGATATTTTTAAATTAAATAAAAAGTCAATAATTGAGAGACTGGTGCAGTGAGACTGGAATAGAAAGGCTTAGGGATGTGCTGCTGTAGGAAAATAATCAGTGATGATGTTTTTGCTATAAAGAGCGTTTTACTCATTACATATGACTCCTAATTATACACTTGGTTTATTTTTGGCCTGATGATGATGATGATGATGATGATGAAGATGAAGATGAACGGTAGTTCTTACGCAGTCCCGCTCTTGGAGGATCGACAATAGCAGTCACGTTAGGAGACACAACAGCGTTGAGTATGGTGGGGAAAATGTCCTCCGCTTTACCACAATGAAACTCCACGTTGGTCAACCCTGACACACACACACACACACACACACACACACACACACACACACACACACGCGATTTTAAAAGTGAATTTCCAGCCCCTTGTTATCCAACATGACGAGCTTAATCACTTAAAACTTTACCGTTAGCTTGTGCGTTCACTTTAGCGTCCTCCACCGCCTCCTGACACAACTCGATTCCAATCACCTTCCTCACTCGCTAACACACACACACACACACACACACACACACACACACACACACATTTTTAGAAATGTTATATATTACTCATAAGGAAGAGAGAAAGAAAAAAACAGGAGAGAAAGCAGAAACTTTTTTATGCTTTATGTCCAAGTTGGAAACTTCAGTACAAATAAAAATAAATAAATATATTGGCACCCTGTTACTAATGAATCTGTTACTATTATACTGAATTATTGGCATTAAACGTACGACACTACACAGAGTGCTGTTATTAGTGAGTGAGTGTGTGTGTGTGTGTGTGTGTGTGTGTGTGTGTATCAGTCACGGTGTGTGTACCTTGGCCAGAGAGATGCCGATTGTTCCTGTTCCACAGCACACATCCAGCACGGTGCTGCCCTGGTCGAGCTGAGCCCACTCACCTACAGACGAGTACAGAACCTCTGCTGCCAGAGTGTTCGTCTGTACAGAGAGAGACACAACAATCAACCATATACACCCCGACGTCCTGAACCAGCACTATAACGTCCAAGGCGTAACTGGCCGACACCCCGACCCATGCCTTTTCAGACCCACAGCTACACACTCGTCTCTGTACGCCTCCGTTATCCCTACAAGGACGTCTGTCTCACTCCAATTCCAAACCGGCTGTTTCAGTGTCTGTACAGAGTTCATCACTCGCTCATGTAGTAAGGAGTTGGACGTTTACCTGGAAGAAGGAGTGAGGAGAGACGCGGAACCTGAGGCCGAGCAGCTCCTCGTGGATCCACGCCTCACCGGCCACCTGCTCACAGGCCAAATCATCCGTCCCTGCAGACGTCCTGCTCCACAACCAGGACATCATTATACACACGAAGACACACGAAGACACACGAAGACATACGCACAGCTCACGAGTGTCCATCACCATCACCCCTGTACGTTCTAGGAAAGAATATTCACCTCTGTCCCATTCTCACAAAGTGCAGAGACGTCACTCCGCTGTCCTTCCCCTCTCCATCTGTAAAGTAGTGTCTCAGAGACTCCTTCAGAGACGCCAGCTCGTCCTCCAACAGTTTCTACGGCAGCAGAAAACCATTAATCATCACCAAATAACTTCAGAAACTTAAAATGATTTCTAGCACAGACGATAGAATATATTGCACAGTGTGTGCGTGTAATATGTTTAACTGCCAATCAGATGAGTGCAAAGCCACGCCCACTAAATCAAAAATGAGATGAGATATTAAAACGTTTTGGTCTTTATAGTTAACTGAGCGGCTGGCTCTGTATCGTCCTCTTCTCTTTATTCCCGCTCTAGTCTTATATTTATTATATTATTATTATTATTATTATTATTATTATTATTATTATTAACAACTTTTTTCTTGTATTAAAGGTTTAATTAAACATTTTTCCAAAATGTTTCATCCTACATACTTAATTGTTTTTTCATGATAATTATTTGTTTGAGTAGGTTTTTATTATTATTCTCCTTTAATAATATCTAATTATAATTTACTACAATTATACTTTTACAAATTTTCAATTATTATTAATTTTATATACATTTATATTATAATTATAAATAATTACTATCCGAGATAGAAAAAATAAATATAAAATTTTATTATTATTATTATTATTATTATTATTAATAAATTATAATAATAAAAAATTTTCATTTATTTTTAAAAAAAATCATAAAAATAACCTAACAAATTTTTAAAAATTCAAACTAATTTCAAAATTTTTATGAGATGATTAAAATCCTAAATCTGTACTTTTTTTTATATTTGTTAATGAATTACGGAGCAGTTTGTGATTATAATAGAAACTTTTGTCAGTTTTATTCTTCAGACGTGTAAAAGGAAAAATTTTTGTTTTGAAAAAAGGAGGTAAAAAATAAGCGGAGTACATCTTCAGACAATAAACTGTTCTTAGCAACGCAACCCGTCGCTAGGCAGATCTTATTTAACAGCGTGATGTCATTGGTTGTCGTTCAACTGCCTCTAATTGGTCCAAATCTCTATTTGAAAGAAACAAAATGAAGAAAACCAGCAGAGTGTGTGTGGGTGTATATGTGAGTGTATATTTGTGTGCGTGTGTGAGACCTGTGGATGGAAGAAGGCGATGGCCATGATCTCTCTGGTTCTGCTGGTGCGGACCGTAAGCTGCCTCCAGTGACCTTCATACGTCTCTGGACTGTACACGTCGTACTGGGTCGTCCTGTACACACACACACACACACACACACACACAGTATACACTGGTTAATGTCTGCATCAGTGTGTGTTGTTTTAAATGCAGTTTTAAAGCCTGGTTTAAAACACACGTTTTTATAATAATTTGATTAAAGAATGTTTTATTTTCATTTAAATTTGAAAACTTTTGCATATTTATTATATTGTTAAATTTGTATTTTTTAATAAATATATTTTATCCATATAGATCAAAGCGATTAGATTACAATGACTGCTATTCATTTGTTCAGCACTTTAAAATCTTATTTGTTCTAATTTTATGATTTTGTTATCATATTTAATTCGAGTTATTCCTCTTTTAGTATTTGTTTAAAAGTCATCTGAAGTTATGTTCTTTTTTTCTTCCAGAATTGAACGCTAATATCCTAATATGATGAAATGGATTTTGTTGCCATGGGTTACGACATCATCAAAGAACCTGAAACGGATAAAAAGTCATAAAAATAATTACCACCTGATACAAAAGACAATACAGAGGCCGTTATTTAACCTCCTTGAACTGAACGTGTACCGGTGACGCATCAGCATGGATCTGTGAGGGGGTGTGTAAACTTTTACATGAGATTGTTGGGAGAACAAATAAAAAGCAGAGATAAACACAAGAGTGTCGGCATTAGACTTGTTTGATTGCAGGTGTGTGTGTGTGTGTGTGTGTGTGGGATAAAGACCTGATGTAGTTCTGGAAGGCGAGGACGACGCGCTTGGCCCCTGCAGGGACGTGGACGGTGTCTGAGGGACTCACCACGGCGCACGAGCCTCCTTTATACTTCCCCAAGCGAAACCCCACCGTCTTATCCTCTCCATCGGCTCCGGCGCCGATCACAAACTCACACTTGTTCCTGTACTCCGTCTGCACCACACACACACACACACACACACACACACACACACACACACATGTCTTTGTGTGAGGAAAGCAGGCGTGTGTGTGTGTGTGTGTGTGTGTGTGTGTGTGTGATCAGTCAGCTGTTACCTGCACTGGTGAGGGTCTGATGGGTTCGAGGGGACAACACACACCTCTGTTCTTCTCCTTCTGCACAAACAGCCAAGGCAGCATGGCTTTATTACTGTTCCCCATCTCCATACACACACACACACACACACACACACACACACACACACACACAGGAATCAGAGCAGACAACACAGATTTTTATTCATGAACTATTAATGAGTTGTTTTTTTAAAATGATTTTGTTTGGTTTATTAAATTATAGAGCTGATTAAATACATGGATTTGATCTGAGGAATTATTAGTATTTAATATAATTAACTTACGGCATTTATTTCTTAACAGTTTTTATTTACAAATAAAACCAATTTCAGCTTTCACTCATCAGGATTTAGTAGTAGTTTTTAAGCTTATTTATTAAACATATTTTACTATATTTTAACAGTTACAACCATTTTAAAAAGGCGTGACTTAAAAATTATTTTATTTCTTTATTTTTATTTATTTACTTTTTTTAAAATATATATTTTTTCAATTTCAGAATTTTAAAAAATATATATTTCTTATAAACATATATAATATTGCTTTATTCATCTTGTGATTAAATTCATTATTATATATTACTATTCTATTAAGAATATTATTCGATTATTAATTTTAAAAATAAAATACTTTAATATAAAAAATAGTCTTTAAAGTTAAAGCTTATATTAAGTTTATATTATCTTAATATATATTATATTGATGTAAATGATATTTTATGTATATGGAATTGTTTATTGTTTAATTTAAATGTGTTATTTTAAAATATATTTTAATGTAACGTCTTTGACATTTATTTAACATTTAATTTTTAATAAATTAACTAATTTATTTAATTTCAAAACAATTCCTTTTAGAAGCAAGTTATCATGATTTTATTTTTTAAATATTTTCAATTTTAAGTTTCTTTTTTAATTCACGATTTTTAGTTACTGTTATTTCTATAATTTATGAATTGAACATGTTTACATTTTTAGTAATAATATTAATTTAAATCCCAGGGGAATGTTATGTTCTGTTTGTTATTTTCATGCAGAATTCATGACGCTTTATTCTGAATTGTTTTATATTTAAAGAATAAAGAGCAGCAGATGATTAAAGTCTAATAGAAGTGAGAATGAAGTGAGACCGAGTGAGCGTGTGCAGGACCGCCTCCACCTCCCGCTCCTTCCTCTGGAGCTGCGCGTGGTACGGGACCTGCCACAGGGGTGTGACCGCGTTGGCAATCTGGACGGATAGGGGTTCGTCCTCGGCGCCGTCGTGTCCCTCGGCAGGACGTTTGGACGCGGGCCGTCCTCCGTCCGCCGCCTCTTCGTCCTGCCTGCGCTTCCTGAGGAGGGGGTCGGCTTTGGGCTTGGCCAGTCGCACGCTCAGGACCTTCCCCTTCCAGTGCACGCCGTGGACAAGCTTCATGGCCTTGTCCCTGTCCTCCTGCACACACACACACACACACACGGTTTATTAAAACCTGTGTTAATAATAAAGGCTCCGATCTGGAGACGTGAATCAAACGGAACCTGGTTTTTGAAGGTGACGAAGGCGCAGTTCTGCTTCCCCATCAGCTTGATCTTGTGCGGGTTCAGCCCGTGTTTGGTCAGGAACTTCTTCAGGTCGTTGAAGCCGATGTACTTGGGCAGGTTCTGGATCTCCACCTTGAAGATCTCGGAGGTGAACAGATCCTCCTTGATGTAGCGGTAGACATCAGAGTTGCTGCGTTCCTTGCGTTCCTCTCCTTCGCTCTTACTTTCGGACGCAGGTTCGTCCTCCTGTTTTGTCTCAGGCTGGATGCCGGACTCTTCCGCAGGGATTGGGGCGTCGTTCGGGACGGAGGAGTCTGCGCTCACATCCGCCATAACCACCTGAGAGCTGGACTGAACTGCAGGGTTTGTTTTTGATGTTGTTTTTACATGTTGACATCAATGTGCATTTTAGTCTTACTACAATAACAGCACAGGAATCATCATCTACCAAAACATGTTATATCATACACTTATATACAACAGAAAACCCAAGAGTCCTCACTCACCTGTGTTAAAGTGTATTGCAGTAATAACTGTTATTAGGATAGAAATGATAAGAAACAGGATCAGTACAGCTGTTTGCACACACACATGCAGGCTGCCATCTTGTTTTCACACTAAACCACGTGTCTAACTAAATAAGCGCAATAATTACACACTAAATCACTTTTGTAACCGAAAAAGAAAAAATATATACATAGATTTTTTTTTATTGACTTTTTTGTTTCAGTGCTGTAAATTTAAGCAAAAGATATCTAAATAAAAATATTATAAAGTTTATATAAGGCTTAAGACAGACCTTTATTTTGGAAATATCACTTCCGGGTTATTATATTAATTAATTAATTTATTTATCAGCATCATTTTAGAACATTCTATTTAATAAAGCTAAGCTAAATCTTTTAACAAATCTGTAAAAAATTCTAAATGTTTATAAACTAATTTATTATGATTTCTATAAAATAATAAACTATTCAACCTTTGTTAAAACTAGGGCTCGGTACCATATTGAAATGCGCACTAATACTAGATAGGGCACGCAACAGTTACGTGTCGTACATATGAAACAAGTGCTCTTAAATAGGAATTGGAACACAGCCAGCCTGACCAACGACTAGCATACCGCTGAAAAAAAAAACTTGTATGCTAGCTTTCAAGTCGAATTGAACTTCATGAAGCATTTTGGTTATAGTTTAATCTGAGACGTTTATTTTGTTATTATTTATACAACATAAAAAAAATAAAAAATACCGATACTCAAATTCCTGAGAAAACTCGCTTTATATGTGTGTTCCGGGAAATATATCCCGCCTTCTTTTTGGCGCAATTGGCTAACCATATTGTGAGACGGACGCCGATTGGTTAGATGAGTTGTCACGTATTTGCATTAACCAATCATAGCGTATGGGAGGGCAAAAAAAGCTGTCTCCGAACATAAGGAAGGAAGACACGTCGCCGCGTGACGTCAGAGCTAAAGTGGTGAGGCTAGCCGGGTTGAGATCTGCGCGCTGTCGCGGTTCTCCCGGAACTCAGATACACGGACTTGTGAAGAGAAGCTGAGAGGAGTGAGCTCGGTTCCCCCTGAGGAGACCGTGTGTGAGACTGGTGGTGGTGGTGGTGGTGGTTCCGGTTCCGGTATGGGCTCGGTGTTCCGCAGTGAGGAGGTGTGCCTGGCCCAGCTGTTCCTGCAGTCCGGCTCGGCGTACGAGTGCCTCAGTGAGCTCGGGGAGCTCGGGCTGGTCGAGTTCAGAGATGTGAGGAGGCTTTCAGCACTTTACTCTCTTTAATTATTCATTACGTTACACGTTAATAGTCTCTCACTCCAGTGAGTGTCCGCTTGTCATGTGTCAGGAGGTTGTGACGTCAGAGTTTCAGCGCGAGCTTCACTCAGGCACCAACTTAAGTTCTTCATCTTCATCATCATCTTTCCCCTTAAAGCAGTAATATGTAACTTTTCTAGCCGCACACCATTTCAGCGTCTTATCATTTTCCTTAACGTCTCGGCGCCTGTCCACACAGGTTTAAAAAAATAAACAAAAACAAAAAAAAAATCCTCAAAGCTCATCCTTCCCACCTTAAAGCAGCAGTATGTAACTTTTCTAGCACTCTACCCATACAGGTTTCAGGGTCTTATTGTTTTCCATCACGACTCGGCGCCTTTCCATAAAGATTAATTAATTAATTAATTAATTAATTAATTTTTCACCAGGTCATCCTTCGCACCTTAAAGAAGCAATATGTAACTTTTCTTGCCGCACACCATTTCAGCGTCTTATCATTTTCCTTAACGTCTCAGCGCCTGTCCACACAGGTTTAATGATTTTTTTTTCTTTTTTTTTAAATCCTCAAAGCTCATCCTTCCCACCTTAAAGCAGCAGTATGTAACTTTTCTAGCACTCTACCCATACAGGTTTTAGAGTCTTATCGTTTTCCTTAATGTCTCAGCGCCTGTCCACACAGGTTTAATATTTTTTTTTTTATAAAATTTTTTTTTAATCCTCAAAGCTCATCCTTCCCAACTTAAAGCAGCAGTATGTAACTTTTCTAGCACTCTATCCATACAAGTTTCAGGGTCTTATCGTTTTCCATCACGACTCGGCACTTTTCCATAAAGATTAATTCATTAATTAATTTTTCACCAGGTCATCCTTCGCACCTTAAAGAAGCAATATGTAACTTTTCTAGATCTTGGTCTCTACACGTTTCAGAGTCTTTCAATTTCCTTAATCTCAGCAGGTGTTTTTCTTTTTTTTCCCCCACTAGTTTGTCCTTCCCACTTTAAAGCAGCAATATGTAACTTTTTTTTTCTCAAACTCTGATAATCTTTTCATTGTTTCTGTTTGTACTTTTTTTGTACTGTTTTGTGTACTAATTCTTCCTTAAAGCAGCAGTATGTCATTTCCTTATCTTTCTCCTTGCACTTTGTAATTCTGTTTCCTCTTGTATGTGCAGTTTTTCCAAACCCCTATCAACACTTTTATGCTTTCTGCTTCTGGTATTTTTCCTTAAAACTGCAGTAATCTTCCACGCCCTTGTGACTACAGCGTTTCTGAGTTTGTGCCTTCACTGTCTCACTCTTTTGTTTCTCAGTAAAAGCAGAAATATGCAGTAGGTTTCTATGTAAATAATTTAATGTAAATAGTTTCAGAGTTTCTGCTTGTATTGTATTTTTACTCATTAATTTCCTTAAAGCAGCAGTATATAACTTTCCATACGTTTGTGGATAAATGCAGGGTTGAAGCTTTCATTCCTTTGTGTATACATATATTTGTTCCCTAAAGCAGCTTTGTGTTGTTTTCTTTAATTAAGTTAGTAGTTTCAGGGATTTTCTCACACTTTTTTATTATTTAAATGTAAATTTCTTTTATTCAATTAAAAAATGTCAGTCAGTAGGTTCAGGGTTGCGTTTTAAATAACGCGTTTTAAATATTTTTCTCTTAAATTTGTGTTATAATATGTGATTTCCTCTAAATGTCTGATAATAGTTTTAAGTATTGTTTTTCCACTAGCTCATACTTTTTCACTTTAAAGCAGCAGTATGTCATTTTTTACACACATTTCAGGGCCTCTGTGTCTGCTTTTTACATGCTGTCCTAAAACGCACCAATCGCTCCTTGTGATATTATGTTGTCTTAAATCGTTTTAAGTTTTCTGTTTTTATTATGTTGCACTTTTCCACTTGGGTTTAATGTCTCAGCTGTGATTCTGTACCCGTCGACTCGGGTCTGTTTAATGTTTAATAATGGATGATGCGAGCCTAGTTCAAGCCCTACCGCGATCCATCACTCTGAGCCACACCACTAGTCTTAGCCACGCCCCCCACACATCTCAGGACTCAGCTGTTTTCCTTCCTCTGCTCTAAATCTTGCTGTTATCAGTTTGGCTTGTATACGTTTCCTGGTCTGAAATTAGCTCCGCCCCTGACCAAACTCAAACTCATAGTTTCAATAAAGATTTTATTTTGGAAATGTTCCCGTACTGCGGTTGTATATATATTGCCTTAGATTTGAGTTCCTTGTCCATGAAGCTGAATGCAGTTCACTACACACACACACACACACACACACACGCACACCTTGAAATGTTCCATACTGCCGCTTTAAACCTTTTAATTGACTTTTTGCATTTTGACTTTGTGATGCTCTCAGGTGGTTCAGACTGTAATCCTGTAACGTTGTGTTTCAGCTCAACCCAAATGTGAACTCCTTCCAGCGCAAGTTCGTCAACGAGATCAAGAGATCAGAGGAAATGGAGAGGATTCTGGGTAATGCAGCTAAGTTGTTTGTTATAAAGAATAAGCACCTGTGAGTGAGGTTATAAACAACTTTTGGGTGAATTTTTCCTAAATCTAGATTGATTTGTTTATAATGATAATGTCATTCTTTTTTTATATTTATTGATGCATTAAAAGTTTATTCATGTGTGTTAAATACTTACGTGATTTATTTCTATTACTTCTTGTTTTACTCTTTTTACTTTGTCCTTAAACATTTCATTTAAAAAAAAAAAAAAAAAAAAAAAATAGGGGCTAATAAAAAATAAGTTTAAATTAAATATGTTGTATAAATATTAAACACGTAGTGAAATTATTTAAAATAATAAATAACAAATGAAATTACATTCGAAATAAATTTAGCTGTAATTTTAGCAGTGAGTTACATTAAACGTTACTATTATGTGTCAGTCGTCTTTATTATTTTAATAACAAATTACATTTAAAAGCAAACCTTTTGGTCTCTGTAGTAACGTTGTCACTAATTTTTATAAGTACATTTAGATAGATAAAATATAAGCGGCGTCCGAGTCAAACCAGGACTTTCTATTGTACATTGCACAGTCCTGAGAGTAAACACTCCCTTTATTTCTCTATATAATCCCCTGATACACTAATGCACTTATCCCTTATAAACCTTAAAAAAAAAAAGTACAAATAAAAATGAAAGTAAGACGCGTATCATCAGGACTTTGATGTTTTTCCTCCTGAAGCGGTTCCTGCTCCACACTGATGCAGGTTATGATCCTCTCACATCTCCCGAGTGCCTCAGGCCGCGCTCACGCCCCGCACGCATAACACGTCCTTCTGCTCAGCTCGTGCTTTTATCCGAACCCTATTTACAGCACACACTTTAACTGCGCGCACAAAGGAAACACTCGCTTCACGTGACAGAAGTGTGTGAATTGTCTCAGCCGTCTCGTCTTCAAAGAGCGTCCCGCGGCTGTACGATGATATACAACGTCTAGTGTTCAGCCTTTGTTCATGTCATAAAAGTTTCTCATAAAAACGACACACCGTTATTAAATATTAATTACAAACTGCAAAAGTAGATTTGTTCTTATTTTTGTGTTACGTATTTGTGTCCATTAAAGGGTTTTTGTTTGTTTGTTTGTTTTTGAAACAAATTTAAGTTTTTTAGATTGTTTATTTATTTCATATATAAACATATTTGTATGTTTATTACACCTTCGTATCAGGTTTACGCATCAAATAAACCCGACCCCTCCTGTAATTGTCATAATTAATAAGAATTCAGCATGTTTTTTTTTAAACGTTTGTGCGTTTTTGTTTGTCACTTCTTTTTTCTCATTTTTTTTCTCTGTTATCTGTTGTGTCGCATTTTTATCTAGCAGTTGTTAGCGTATATTGTGTAATTAATCACTGTAATATAAACATAAATATTAGAAAAAGATAGGAAGTTTAACAATGTGTGTGTGTGTGTGTGTCTTTTTTTTCCGCTGTCGTTTCCTGTCTTGTTAATCTGTTATACAAATCAATCGGTGATTAGGGTTAATCAATGATTAATCATTGTATAAATCAATCGTAATTGTACTTTTTATCTGTTGCCGTAGATACAGTAACCTATTAACATAAAGATTTAATCAACACCTAACGACCAATCAGAGCTCAGGCTTTAGGAAACGTCTAGCTTGTTGGATTTTATGTTAAGTCATTGTGTGTGTGTGTGTGTGTGTGTGTGTGTGTGTGTGTGTGTGTGTTCACAGGATATCTTCTGAGAGAGA
>JAOVVB010000029.1:951412-964832 GCA_028570985.1 Heterobranchus longifilis | reverse complement strand
AGACAAAGCTCACAAGTGAAGGCCAACAACAGGAGGTGCTCACAAGTGAAGGCCAACAGCAGGAGGTGCTGAGCTCTGATGTCAGTGATGCAAGAGCTGAGGAGGAAACTGAAGTCCAGGCACAACCAACTGAACCCACCGGCACAGGTCCAACCCGAGACGAGCTCCTTAGCCACTCCCATAAGTACCTGGACCTTGTAGACAGAACACAGCAGCAGCTACAGAGTAAGTCAAATTCCATCAACTCAGTTACAGTCCTGAGAGTAATTATATACAGTAATTATGGACATTTTTGGGTTTTTTTATTGTCTCTTTAATTCTCAGCCGCAGATACAAATACTCTATACATCCCTGAGCTGGACCTGGACCAGGATGTAAAGACCTTGCTGTCCAGTTGGCACGTGGTAGAAAAGCTGGAGCAGTGTGTCATGAACTGGCAAACCCAGCTCACTGTCTTCCTCGGGGAGCAAAGAGAGAAGCAATCACAGGTCTTCCCTTTGTCCTCTACCTTGTTCACACTTTCCTTCTTTCATTCATTCTTTCTTCATTCTTTCTTCAGAAACACAAATTTACTGCTGATGTTTGTCTCTGATCCCCAGTCCCCTGGTCCCCTGGCAGAGTTGGAGCTTTGGCGTGGGCGTGCGGATGCACTGAGTGGTCTGTGCGAACAGCTCAAACTCCCAATGACAAAGACAATTCTAAAGTTAATGAGCCAAGCCAACCTGGTCCCCCTGCCACACCTACTTGAGACTATAACAAAACTGAACAATTTCCACAAGGAGGCCAAAGAGAATGTGTGCTTCCTCAGTACCGTGGAGAGGTATTTTAAGGTGAGTCAGAATGTCTAATGCAGGAGTGTTGCAGCAGAGTTTTTTATTCTGCATAACGCTTAAAATAAGTTGCCTACGTAGGCTTGGAAGTGTTAAATTTGTGAAATTTTGTAAAAAAAATAATAAAATTCCCAGAAAAGTTTCAAAAAGTATTTTCTAGCACAGGCTTAACGTTTTTAAATGTACTGTAGCAGCTACAGTAGTCAGAGTGGGAAGGTTAGATTTGATCCAGAAATGGAATTGTATTAATTACCTTAATGATATCATTGGGTTTATAAAGGAGGTCTGTTACACGGTAACTGATCTCTGGATGTTCAGTGCTCCTGCATTAACCGTGTCTTATGTGTCTCACGTTAATCGTGTTTATATTTCACACCAGCTTCTGGCCACGTCGGTGGACTTGAACACAATCTATTACAACATTGCGCTGCTGATGAGGGGGCTGAAGATGATATGGATCATGTCCAGCTACTACAACACTGACGAGCGCATGACGGCCCTGATGGACCGCATCGTTTGGCAGCTATATGAGCGTATCGCTCATATCGTAGACATCCACACGCTTTTCAAGTGAGTTGGCACGATAACGCTTAAATGCTAAACAAGCTCAGTTGTTAGTCCGGATAAAATGGGAGGGTTGCGTCAGGAAGGGCATCCGGTGTAAAACCTGTGCCAAGTTGCTGTGCGGACCGCTTGACCGTAGCAACTGAAAGACAAACAACAAATATGCTAATATACAGTATAACTGTGTAAGACATGTCAAGATGATAATATGGATGATGCAAAGATGCCTAGTGAATGAAGCAGTACAATATAGACAGATTTAGTTTTTGTATTTTTTTTTTTACATGCATGGGATTTTTATTTTATTTTGTTATTCTGTAAAAAAAAGTACTTCATGTCCTATTCCTGTAGAGATAACCGTAATGCAGCCAAGAACAAAGTTGTAGATGCCAAAAATGTTCTAGAGCACTGGAAGTCCACCTACTTTGCTGTTCGAGAAGCTATCGAAAAATCCGACAGGGAATCGCGCTGGGAGTTCGACCGCCAAAGGCTCTTTGAGAAGACAGACTACATGGCTTCAGTCTGTCAGGACTTGTACGACCTCCTGCAGGTTCGATCAGCTTGAAGAGAATAAACATTAATTTAACTGTTCAATATTTCTAAAAGTGTCAATTTATAGCTACCTAATAAGACTACCAGTTTAGCATTATACAACTGTTAACAAACTTGTATATCGTGTATGCATTTGTATATCGAATGCACGTAATTTTTTTGTCAAAACATGTCAATTAATTTCCTTCCTTGACCTTGGAGTGTTAATCTTCTGAACCGACAGACCCTGGAAGACTTTCCTAAAATCTTTGGCTCAGAGATGAAGGAAGTAACAGGCCAGCCCGAGCGTGTTGACGACGTGATGCGGAGGGTGGACAGCCTGGTGGTGCCCATCGAGGAGCTGGACTTTGACCCCTTCGACATTCACAAGAAGGAAGATTGGAAAAAGGTCATCGAGAACTTCCAGAGGAGCGTTCAGGTAAGGTCACGATTAGTTTCTCCGTATGAACGGATCCGTCTGTTTTGTTTCTGCTTGCATCACCCTGTTGCCTCCCTGCTGTTCCAGGCTATTGAAGGTGAAGCCATTCTCTTCATCGACCAGTCCTTCAAGAACCTGCGCTCGGCCTCTGTGGCCTTCGACATGCTGATGAATTTCAAGCACGTCCGCTCCAGAGAAGCGCTCAACAACCAGTTGATGATGAAGTTCAGTGACATTCTGACCCAGTACTGCAGAGAGGTGCGGAAACATCTGAAACATCTGGCTTTAAAGGCAACAAATGCGTGTCATATATCACACATATAAATACGCTCGGCAAAACAGTGTATTTCAGCATGCATATTTGTTCTTTTGTAAATATGCATACACATTAATATTTCTATCAGATAAAATGAACACATTCGCTAAATACAATTTCATGCCCTTTTATTTTTTAGTGTCTGTAACTTTTTTAATTAAATTTTTTCAATGATCTTAATTGGGATTCAGGTGAAACCAATTTAGATTTCACATGAAAAGACATAAACCTGAAAAAAGTTTATTATTCTAAAATGCAAAGTTGTTAAGATATCTTAACATGAATTTGACATGGTTACGGACACTACAGATTTTTTTGCTTTTTAAGCTTTTTACCAAAAAACTACTTAAGAAACAATTTTTACAGGTCACATACTTTTAGAAGCTCCCACCAATTATTAAATGATTATTGCTTGAAGTGAGACAGTATAACGCTGAAAAATGGCCATTTTTGGGGGCACATATAAAATCAGCTCTCCAAAACAGCTGAAGTTAGCAAATTGAAATTTTTAAGGGAGCAAGATCGGTCACTTAATTGTCATTCAGATGAAACTTGGCCAATTTAGATTTCACATGAAAAGACATAAAGCTGAAAAAGTGTATTATTCTAAAATGCTGAATTGTTAAGATATTGCAACAGGAATTTGACATGGTTACAGACACTACACATTTTGCACGGAATGCTTTAATCTAAGTAAGAACTTTTACAGATCATAAGCTTCTTAGAATTCATGAAGAAATATAAATAATTAGCATTTTTAATTATTATTTGAAGCGAGATAGTATAATGCGGAAAAAAATGCACATATAAAATCATCTCTCCAAAATGGCTGAAGTTAGCAACTTAAAAAATTTTTTTTAGGGAAAAAAGATTGGTTGCTTCCATGTTGCATGAACTTATGAAGTACAGTAGCTTCTTTGGCACAAACATTTTCTGTACTACATGAAAAACTTTTCTGTATTACATCTGTATACCATTAAAAAAATTAAATCAGTACCAATACTGTGCTTTGTATAAACACAACAAAAGTTTATATTTGTAGATTTCCCCAAAACAAACCTAGCTAGAAGGAGCGATGCACACGATCCAGCACTTCCTCCTTAGACTTCCTGTCTCAGATATTGGCTATACTTGTTGTAAGGTAAGAAGTCAAGCCATTATGATCCGAAGTTTTAACCTTGTTCTTACTGGTTTAACATTTTTAGGTGGACCTCATAAACACAATGTTTGTCGAGAACAAAGACAATCCGCCCCTAAATAAGGACCAGTCCCCTGTGACCGGCGCGATCTCCTGGGTTCACTTTCTGTTCCTCAAGATAAAACAGACCTTCCTACACTTCCAGAAGATGCCGGACATGCTGGAGAGCGAACAGGGCATGGCTGTAAGCTGAAGCCATAAACATGATGTGTATTTTGTGTCTGTTTGTACAATATTAATAAGCTTACACCTTGCGCTTTGTGTGTGTGTGTGTGTGTGTGTGTGTGTGTGTGTGTGTGTGTGACAGGCGAAAGCTAAGTATCTGGAAGTGGGCCAGAGCATGCGAGACTATGAGATTGGTAAACACCAATGCTGGAGCGAGGATATGATGCAGATGCTGGATGAGCTCATGAAGAGAAAAGTCCTGCTCATGTTGGACGGCTCTGAGGAAATCACTGCAGACGCCATGCAGCCGGAGGTACGAACCTCACAGACCCACAGACTGGTTATCCAGTCCAAGTGCATGAGATGAAGCGTGCTTTTGGTAAAGCTTTTTTTGTTTTTTTAGTAAAAGCTTAATAAGCAAAAATCCTGTAGTGTCCGTAACCATGTCACATTCAGGTTGCAATACCTTAATGATTTTTCATTTTAGAATAATTTCCCTTTTTTAGGTTTATATCTTTTCATGTGAAATCTAAATTGTCCAAGTTTCATTTGAATGACGATTAAGATCATTGAAAGACTTGAATTAAAAAAAGTTACGGACACTACAAACATAAAAGGGCATGAGATTTATCAAATGTGTCTCTTTTTATAATAAAAAGATAAAAATATAAATGTGTATGCGTATTTTACAAAATTCCCTTTAAAGTCTATAACTTGAATTGGAAGTTAGCATAGTGCTTACCTTTTATGGAAGTGCACATGTCGCTGTCGTCAACACAAACTGAAGAGGAAATAAATGTTTATTTAGTCTGCACGATTGTTGAATAAATGACGAGTTTGGCGCTGTGGTGTGACAGTATTTTGGTGTTTCAGGACCTGGACCAGGCGAGGAGGGTGAGGTTCAGGGTGAACTTCGGCTGGGAGCTGGAGGTGCTCTTCACTGAGACGCGGGTCTTTGAGCAGCAGGGCTACACTATACCTGAACAGATCAGACGAGTGGTTGTGCTCCAGGAGAAGCTCTTGAGGTAGGACTTTTTAAACAAAATGTGCAGAAATTCTATATTATCTCCTGCAGAGTCATAGAATGAGTTTTCAGTGAGAGCGAGGAAGCAAATCATTTTGCTTTGTTTATTGATTTTTTTAGCTCAAACTCGGTGATGCTGTATACATAATTTTATCCTAACAGACCATCTACATTTGGTTTCAAAATAATCTACAGTTGAGAATACAGCGGCACAGTGGTTAGCACTGTCGCCTTGCACCTCCAGGGTCTGGGTTCGATCTCTGTGTGCATGGAGTGCATGCTCTCCCCGTGCTTGGTGGGTTTCCTCCGGGTACTCCAGTTTCCTTCCACAGTCCAAAGACATGTGTATTAGGCGTTCCCTAATTGGCGTTCCCAAATTGCCTGTAGTGTGTGAATGAGTGTATGAGTGTGTGTATGTGTGTGTGCCCTGCGATGGATTGGCACCCTGTCCAGGTTGCACTCCGTCTCATGCCCTAAGCCTCCTGTGATAGGTCCTGGTCCCCGCGACCCTGAATACAGGATAAAGCGGTATAGAAGATGAGTGAGTTGAGAATACATTATTTTCAGAATGGCAAGATTTTCGCCATTTTTTTTTTCCTGAAGAAAGATCATTTACGACATCTGGCAGACACCCTTATCCAGAGCAACTTACATTTTATATCTGATTATACATCTGAGCAGTTGAGGGGTTAAGGGCCTCGCTCAAGGGCCAGCACCTTGGTGGTGCTGTGATTGGATCCTGGGACTGTGCGATCAGTAGTCCAATGCCTTAACCACTGACCGTTTTTTCATGCTAATTATTTAACTTGTGAAGTTGCTCTAATTGTTAGATGCCCATAATTTTACTTGGAATAATTTTTCCTGCTCCGTCCTTATATGTAATAATTAGTCATTGGTTTATAAGTCTCTATTACACTGAGCGTGTTTTTCCCATAGACACCTGGATGAACTAAAGTATTTGACAGAACACTACCAATCTGAGATGGAGCGCCTGAAGGACGCAGAGTTCATCCTGATGGCCCCGCTGTTACAGGAACTGCAGACTGTGATGTCCATTGGAGCTAAACGAGTAACCTTGACCTCTCTGGGTAACTACAGTCACATCATTACCTCACCTTATGTACATTAATGTAATAAGGTGTATCACATTAAGCTAATCTTTAGTTTATCTGGTCAATTCAAACTCAAGCCACTTTGGCGAGCTTCTTCACAGGTTCGAGTCAGAGTTTACGCTCGGATCCGGTCTATCTGTCACATTCATAAATGTTGTTATAGATCTGATCAGAAAAATCACAAAAATGTGTACGTAGCCACGGACAGGCGTTACTTTTTTATCCTTCACATCCTGCTGCAGGCCTACCAGACTTCATCATCAAAGCCAAAAGCGCCATCTCACATTTCGGGTCCCTGCTGAACCAAATTCAGGACGAAGAAAAGGACATCGAGGCCAGCCTTCAGGCCTTCGAGTCAGTGAACCTGTTTAAATCCCCTGTGACAGAAAGTGCAGGAGAACTGCCAGGTAATGAGTCGCCCACACTCTCATTCACACTTAACCTTCGTCAACAGATATGATCGAGGGCGTGTTTGTGTAAAAGACTGAAGGGTGTTCTCGGTTTAAAGGACTGAAAGAGTTCTGCGACATGGTGGAAAAACAAAGAGCCAAAGATGTTCACCTGCTGAGTAAGAGATACTCGGCCATCGCGCCTCTGCTCACCAAGATGGAGTGTCTGACTGTGCAAACCAGCAGCAACAAGGCTGAGCACATGGCCCAGTACTACACTTACTGGGAGTGCAGGGTGTTTGACTCTCTCACCAAGATGGTGCTGAGGTAAGTACTGAAGGATAAATTTGTTATTTAAAAGATTATATTTTTTACATGTCGCTTAAATGGAATGATGTGTAAAGAGCAAAATCATGTCAGTTTTATTAAATTAGCTTTAGAGTTCAAAATATCACAGGTTATCTGTCCGTCTGTCTGTTGCATTGTTTTGTCTGGTGAGTGAACTACTATGGCTCCTCGTTTATCTGGAGAGTATGTAGGGGTTAATGATAGAAAATGTCTGTCCTGTGAAGCTGTCCTGATGGCGAATAATGCTAATTTCAGAAAATCCTCAACGAGACAGAATTCACAGTCCAATACAGTGGAAAACAGCTCTGAGATAAAATGGCGTCCGGGATTCCCCTCATGACTTAAAGGCGCAGAGACAACACTGTTACATTTCACATATGGAGATTCATTTAATAGATTTAGTCAAGTGGATTAGTATGCTTTACATTGTATATTCATGTCAAAGGCGTATAAGACTCACTTTGTCAGACTTAAGAACAAATCGGACTTATGAACGTGCTCCCGGAACAGAACTCATTCATAAGTAGGGAACAAACTGTATTTACAGTACATGTAGTTCCTACTACCATTTTAGCACTGGTTCAGTCCGATGTGACTGAATTTTCTATGCTCGCTCTTCTTATGTCATGTAAATTTTTATTTTAATTCATAAAATTAAACCTCATTTCCTTACTATTATTATATTTTATGGTTAGAAAATGATAATAATGGTTAGTATGATTATGAACCCATGCACTAAGAAGGTTAGATCAGCTAGATTTCATAGATTTCATAATTGATTTCAACATTGTTAATACTTTAACATCTTTTGAAGTTTGTTGCATGTGTTTTTAAAGTCAGCCTGATGTTAATGACATTAATTGTGTTCCTAGAAAGTGGAATTTCCGAAGTAAAATTATGTACAAGTATAATAATACTGGTTTGTGTGTGTGTGTGTTTCAAGGAACCTACAGGAGTTTAACTCCGCGCTGCTGGGGTCGACCCCGCTGTTTGAGGTCGAGGCCGTCTTCTCAGCTGCTCATATCGTGCTGCAGCCCAGCAAAAGTGAAGTGCACAAGCTGATCATGCAGTGTGTAAAGGACTGTGTAGAGAGCACCAAGGTAATCTCTCAGCTCTGTTCAGCTGTTTAATTATTAATAATAAAGGCTCTAGGTTGTTGATTTTTGGATCTGAGGATCCGGATTGGAGCCCCGCCCATCAGTGGCTTGCCAGACCCCATACTACCCAGCCACTGCATGCAGCGATGGTCCCATTCAAGAGATTGTAATTGAACTTTTGTTAAATGTTAGTGTTTGAGATATTATAAAACTGAATTATCTGTTTCCTCTAACCAGTTTGTCACACATTTCTTTATTCCAACATTGCACGTTTATGATAGAAGTAAAATCTGAGTATTTTAAAATTGTGATTAATCATGATTAATTATAGACTATGACAGTGATTAACTAGAATAAAACTTTTAATCGATTGACCTTATTATGCACATAATTCCGTTAACTCTGAACCCTGTAGCATTTCGTCCGCTGGATGCATGGCACCTGTATCGCGTGTCCTCCGCAGATCGTGGACGGTAAGGAAGAGCCCATCGTCTTCAGCTACTTCAGCGACGTGTCCCAGCTGCCCGAAGTGGACGAGTGTGCCATGGCCATATCCCAGAGCACACAGCAGCTCCTCAGCTCCGTCACGCACTATCTGCATCGTTGGATCTGCTACCAACCTCTCTGGAAAACCGACGCGGCTACCGAGCTGGAGAACTTCGCCGCGGCGAAGCCATCGTGCGTGGCTTATGAGGATAAGCTGCAGTACTATTTGCAGCTCCTTCAGGATGTGGAACAGCAGCAACAGGTGAAGGACGTTCACATCATCCGGTTGAACCAGAGGCCGCTGAAGTGCACCATCCTGGAGATCACTCAGACCTGGATCACTACGCTGGGCAAGCTCTTAAACGACTCGGCTCGGGAGGAGTTACACGCGATGCGCAACGAGTTCCAGGTGAATTATTGTAACACATGCTGTGGTTTAGTACAATAGTATGCAATTCAGGACGCTTCAAGAGTGATCTAATGAACTAGAAAACACTCACTAAGTAAATTGTCTTGACTTAAACTGAATTAAACCTGATTAAGAGCGTTTTTTCACTGCTGAACAGCAAATGTCTGAAAACCTGGAGAGAGCTCCTGACACATTGGAAAACCTGAAGTTCATCCTCACCATCATCTCCAACATCCGGGACATGTCTCTGAGTGTGGAGATGAGAAACAGCGACATCCAGGAGAGATACAGGACCCTGACCTTGTATAAATTAAAAGTGAGCTTCACCGCTTCTCATCTGGAGATAATTTTTTCAAATAAAAAAGATGCTGGATTGATGAGATTTATTTACCACACAGGTTGCAGAGGAAGAACTGCAGCTGGTAGCGAACATCGAGACTCTGTGGAAAGATTTGTCCACTGAGGCCCAACGTGTGGATCGCTCCCTGGGCAAAGTCAAGAAGACCTTCACCAAAGTGAGCTCTCTGAAATTATACTGCACAGTCGGGGGCCAAAAGTTTTGAGAATGACACAAATATTAATTATCAGAAAGTCCGCTGCTTCAGTGTTTTTAGACTTCAGTTTTTTTAAGTATAGTTACAAACTTTAAGTATAGTTTCATAAGAGTCAAAGTCTTTTATTGATGATTAAGTTTATGTCTATTTTGAATAGTATTCGCAGTGTCGATTCTTTTGACTCACAATTTTGCCTAAAAACACATGAACAAAGAACGGTACAAAAACATCTTTTTCAAGCAACAACCATCCAAGAACAGTTTGGTGACAGACAATGCCTTCTCCAGCATGATGAAGTGAAAACTTAGTGGCTCTGGGAAGAAAAACATCCAAACTTTGGCTCCATGGCCAGGAAACTCCCCAGACCTTAATCCCATTGAGAACTTGTGGTCAATCCTCACGAGGCGGGTAAACAACCAAAAACACACAAATTCTGACAGACTCCGAGCACTGATTATGTAACAATGGGCTGCTCCATCAGTCAGGGCGTGGCCCAGAAGGTGACTGACAGCATGCCATTGGTGATTACATTTTTTTTTTTCATGTTATACATAAAACACAGAAACCTCTGAAGTTCATGCAACACGGATGTGACCAATCTTGTTTCCCTAAAAAAAATTTTTTTTAGTTGCTAACTTCAGCTATTGGAGAGCTGATTTTATATGTGCCACAAAAATGGCCATTTTTCAGCGTTAAACAATAAACACCGGAAAATTTTCACATTTCTTTATGAGTATTGATACTAAAATTGCTGTAAACTTCTAGGACGACAAGACCTGTAAAACATTTTTTCTTAAATTAAAGCATTCAGTGCAAAATTATGGCGTTTTCCAGCCCCCAAAATCTGTAGTGTCCGTAACCATGTCAAATTCATGTTATAATATCTTAACAATTTTGCATTTTAAAATAATACACTTTTTCAGTTTTATGTATTTTCATGTGAAATCCAAATTGGCCAAGTTTCATCTGAATAACAATTATGATCATTGAAAAATTTGAAATTAAAAGTTCCAGACACTACAGACATAAAAGGGTGTGTTTCTTTTTATCTGATAAAAATATAAATGTGTATGCATATTTACAAAAAAACGAAGCATGGATCGGAAGATAAGAAAGGTTAAGTATTATAAAAAAATGGTGTTTATATGATTCTGTATGAAAATTCACTTTTTCACTGAGGTGAGACACTTTTTTATCTTGAAAAAGAAGATCAACACTGCAAATACTGACTGTTTGAATAAACTTCATGTAATTGTTAATAAAAGCCTTTGACATTTATAAAAAGCTAGTAATTATACTGCAGTGTACAAGAGTAACATCTGACAGAAAGATCTAAAAACACTGAAGCAGCAGACGGGGTGAGAATTTGTATTTGTGTCATTCGCAAAACTTTTGGCCCCCAGCTGTATTATCAGAAGTATAAATAGGGTAAACCAGATGGCACTGGTTATAGAGTTATAAGATTATTCATTCTAATCTATGAACTTGTATCCGGTCAGATCACCCTGAAACAGATAGAGGACTATAAACAGGAGCTGTCCGTCTTTGCCGAGAGTTTTAGCATGCACGGACCAGGAGCTGTAGGAGACAACATGGAGAAAGGTACTCACACATTTTCAGGAATTTTGTAAAGGTTTTTTTTTTTTGGGCCTAAAACAGTGAACAGAGTCAATGCAATGTAGGTAATCACTAGAGATTGCATGCAATAGTTTACAAAGATGAACCGCAGGTATTACAATTAATAGTAAAAAAATGACAAAGTTAAACGTGCAATAATGCAAAAAACGTACAAAAAGCTCTGGTTTAGGTCGTCACTTCAGGGGAAAAGTCTTTACTTTACCGTACTTCATGCATCTTTTAGAACAGAATATAAACCACTGACCTTTAAAAATGAGTAAATTAGCGCCTCAGTAGGTCAACCAGAAACTTCTCCAGAGTGTTTTTCTGTGTCTCATCTTTATATCTTTATTATCTATAAAATCTTGTTTAAACCAACATTAATTCTGCCTCTTTTCCTGCCTCTTCAGGCCTGGCTGTTATGAGTGCTTATGAGGCAGATCTGGCTAAGATAGACACGGGCCGTCAGGAGCTGGTCAACGCCGAGAAACTGTTTGACCTTCCCATCACCTCGTACCCAGAACTGTTGAAAATACAGCAGGACATGAGGGGTCTGAGGCGGATCTATCAAATCTACCAGGAACAGAAGGTCAGTCGGTCCATCCTGTACAAATGTCTGTACAGTCGTACTTTGAAAGAATCGGATTAAACTTGTGCATGTTTTTTTTTTTTCAGGCTGCTAAGGCAAAGTGGTCTCAGACCCTGTGGGTGGACCTGGACATCCAGCTCCTTCAGGACGGCATAGACGGTTTCATTAAGGACCTCAGGAAGCTGCCTAGAGACGCGAGAGCACTTTCGGTGGCCGTATTCCTGGAGGGACATCTGAAAGAGTTCAAAGACTCTCTGCCGCTGCTGGTGGACCTGAAGAACGAGGCTCTGAGAGAGAGGTTAGACCTGCAGAATATTTTGAAAAGTTTAGTACTTCTAGATGTTAATCTTTGTGTTGACTTCAATACCGTTTGTTTGTCTCAGGCACTGGAACGAGCTGATGGCGCAAACAGGAACTAGCTTTGATATGACCACGGGCACCTTCACTCTGGAGAACATGTTCGCCATGGAGCTCCACAAATACGCCGACGCCATCGGAGAGATCGTCACCACAGCCGTCAAAGAGCTGAGCATAGAGAAGGTCTAGAAGTTTCCGACACACCCAGCTCCTGTCTAAGCTTCTGTCTAAGATCTGTGGATCTTAAAGATTTGTTTTTCTTTTTCTACAGGGTGTGAAGGATGTGGTGAGCACGTGGGAGAACATGAAGTTCACCATGCAGCGGTACGTCAAAGGCATGCAGGAGCGAGGTTTCATCCTGGGTTCCGTCGACGAGATCCTGCAGAACCTGGACGATAACGCCATGAACCTGCAGAGCATGGCGGGGAGCCGCTTCGTCGGGCCGTTCCTGCCCGTCATCCAGGAGTGGGAGAAGAACCTGTCGCTCATCAGCGAGGTCATCGAGGTCAGGACACAGCAGCTCTGCATCTTAGCAAGTGAAATATATCAATACATTGTTAAAATAAGTTTACAACAAAGAAATATAAAATTATTAAGCTAGTCAAATGTTGTAAAATTGCAAGTGACATTGCATGTTTTGGTCTATTAACGATAAATTCACTAGTTTTTAGGAATTTATTTCTTGAAGAAAGCAAAGCCGAAACAAGAAGAGAATTTTCACTTTTTGTCTAAAAATAAGCTTAATAATTGTGTAATTCTTTGTTGTAAACTTATTTTAAAAAATTATAGACAGATTTGAATATTTCACATGCCAAGATAAAACGTTTTAGTGCAGATTTGACTGAATTAATCATATTTCTGATTGTAAGTCCTTTTTTCCATTTGTCCCTATTTTATTTAAATGTTTAAATAATTATTGTCCTTATAATAATCTTTTTTATAATTTAAATTGTATATTTTTTCATTGTGTAAATTTTACTGTTTTTTTTCCCCCTAATACCAAATTATTTAGATTATGTATCTTTAATGGCAGATTTATTCTTAAAAAAAAAACTGTCTGTAAAAGTACAGCTTTTTTATTTTTAATGAGGCAAATAATATTTAATGTAAGTTTTTTTCACTTATGTATAATCTCAAACTGTCCAGGTTTGGATAGTGGTCCAGAGGAAGTGGATGTACTTAGAGAGCATCTTTATTGGAGGTGACATTCGCTCTCAGCTGCCCGAGGAGGCCAGGAAATTTGACGATATTGACGGAGTGTTTCAAAAGGTAAACGATTTTTACATTTTATTTTTTTTCTTTTTTCTTTTCATGAATGTACACTACCGTTCAAAAGTTTGGGGTCACTTGCAAATTTCTTTGTTTGTGTTTAGTGATTTATTTTCTACATTCTAC
>JAOVVB010000029.1:919770-929880 GCA_028570985.1 Heterobranchus longifilis | reverse complement strand
GAAAAAGGTTCAACAATCGACAGCGCTCGTTACAGTGAGACGCTTATTGAAGAGCTGAAGACTAAACTTCAGATTAAGCACAGAGGACCGCTATCCGAGGGCGTCGTGATCTCCTGCAAACACTGTCGACACTCTGAGGTGTTCGTGTCCTCTCTATAGTCCTGATCTCACTCTATCAGACTTTCACCTGTTCGGTCCACTGAAAGCAGAACTACGAGGACGGAGATTCACTTCTGATAAGGAAATGAAGACGGCAGTGCATTCGTGACTCGCAGCTCAGCCGTAAACAATTTTTAATGAGGGAATACGAAAGCTTGGTAACAGACGAACAATGTATATTGCAAAACAAGGAGATTATGTCTAAAATTTAGCCAGAGTGCAGATCATTTTTGACTCACCCTCAGTAGAACCCCAGTGGAGAGAAATGGCAAAAGAGTGATTGTCCAGCGTGACCTGTAGAGACATTTGCATCAGGTGGGTTATCAGTATGGAATTAAGATTATCTTTTCATTGTGTCGGTCTTGCGTTCCAGGCGAGAGTCCGATGATACCCAAAGCCCATACCGAGGAGGTGATAGGTCACGTGTGTATGGTGCACAACTCGGTGGGTGTGTACAGTAAGCTTTTCCAGCAGAAGCTGCGGCGCAGTAACTTCGTCACCCCTAAAAACTACCTGGACTTCATCAGCACCTACTCCAACCTACTGCAGGACAAGGACAAGTACATCCTCGGTAAGTACACAGCTTGCACGTGTGTGTTTAAATCAGTGCTGTCAATCGATTAAAAATGTTAATCTAGTTAATCACAGTCATAATCTATGATTTATCACGATTAATCACAATCTTAAAATAATTACATACTTAAATGCCTGACAAACGGGTTCGAGGAAATGGATTATTCAGTTTTATACATTTAACGTATTCTTGTAAAAAAAAAAACCTTCCCCTTGAAGGTAGCTCGAGCCCACAGCTTTGGGTTTAAAACTTTCTGCTGTGTGCTAAATTTTTCTGTGTGTGTGTGTGTGCACACTATAGCCCTGTGTAAGCGTCTGGAAGGAGGTTTGGATAAATTGGAGGAGGCCAGTGTGCAGCTTGCCGAGCTCAACGAGAAGCTGGCCGAACAGAAAGTGGTTTTGGCCGAGAAGTCGTCCGCTTGCGAGATCTTGCTGGAGGAGATCACAACCAACACCAAAGTTGGTCAGTGTCAACATATGGAAAGCACCAAGACTTCTATTTTAATTTTTTTTTATCCTGGATCTGAAATTATTAGATATATATTCGATATTGGGTGTAATTAGGATCATGCTAACTCGTGTGTTCTTAATGAAGCTGAGGAGAAGAAGGTGCTGGCTGAGAAGAAGGCGATGGAGATCGCAGAGCAGAATAAAGTGATCTCTGTGGAGAAAGCCGATGCCGAGAAGTCTCTGGCGGAAGCTATGCCCGCGCTGGAAGCAGCTCGCACCGCTCTGCAGAATCTGGACAAGTCTGACGTCACTGAGATCAGGTGAGTCCAAACCCAGATGACTCGAATCACTAAAAAGACTCGAACACCACACTGAGAGTCTTACGAGGGTCTTATAGAGGAGACTCGTCTGAATATTTCCTGTCTCCTGGCCCGTGTCGTGCAGATCCTTCGCCAAGCCCCCGAAGCAGGTGCAGTCGGTGTGTGAGTGCATCCTGGTCCTGCGTGGATACAAAGATATCAGCTGGAAGACGGCTAAGGCCATGATGTCAGAGGCTAACTTCCTGCGCTCGCTCATGGAGATGGACTGCGACGCCATCAGCACAGGGCAGGTCAAAACGGTCCGAGGTGAGACGTGCTGTGATACAAAGCAAACTAAATTTCCCTGATTATTTTTAAAAAGCATGAAGGGGAAAGTACACACCATGAAGAAGAGGCGACAGAAAATATTTGTGTTGTTAATGGAGGTTTGTAACATTCTATAAGGCACTCTGTGTCATGCTGCTGTAGGAAAATAATCAATCAGCTGGAGATGTGACGAAGCTCAGTTACCCAAAGTTGATAATTTTCCTCTAACAGCAACTGTTAAGATGACAAACACTCTTCATGTTGTCTCCTCTTCTCGTCAGGCTTCCTGAAGACCCTGAACACATCATTCGAGGAGATGCAGGCCATCAGCAAGGCCGGCTCGGGAATGCTGAAATTCGTCGAGGCCGTCACGGGTTACTGCGACGTGGCCCGGGAGATCAAACCCAAGAGACAGAAGGTTTAACCAACATCTATGTTTCTGCTACAGCTTCACTGCAAACTATACTGAAATATCGAGAAATGTCTGTTCCCATCACTTGCTTGCGGATGGCTCTGGATGTAGATTAGTAGATATATCATGCATGTTTTATTTAGCGGGTTTTGCAGTTTTGTCACACGGCAATTAACACTGACCTCTTTTTCAGGTGGCCAATTTGGAGAAGAACTTCTTCCAGAGCAAGCGCGAGCTGGAACTGATCCAGAACGAGCTTCAGCAGATCCAGACAGAGCTGGGGGCTTTGGGGCAGAAGTACAACGACGCCATGACGGAGAAGCAGCAGCTGCAAACGGAGGCTGAACTCATGGAGCGGAGACTCATCGCCGCCGACAAACTCATCTCGGGACTCGGATCGGAGAACAAACGGTCAGAAAAATTTTACGTTTTGAAAAAGAAATCTCCGCTACATGCACGTCCTGCACAGTGCTTTTGAATGCTGGATTCTGATTTGGAAGAAAGTGTTGATTAATTTTCTCTAGCAGCAGCTCAGAAAAGAGAGTCCGGTGACAGGAAGAGCTGTTTACAGGTGCTGTAACGTAAAGAAAAGTGCGGCTCGATAATAAATGATCAGTGTGAGAGGAATTCAACACTTCAGGACGTGCTGTGCTTCATTGAAACGAGTATTCAGTGTGAAAATTTGTTTTCCTGCAGCTGGACCGAGGACCTGGTGGAGCTGAAGGAGAGGCGAGTGCGTCTGCTCGGGGACTGCCTGTGCTGCGCCGCCTTCCTGAGCTACGAGGGAGCCTTCAGCTGGGACTTCCGAGACGAGATGGTGTACGCGGTGTGGCAGAAGGACGTACTGGAGCGGGGCATCCCCATGAGCCAACCCTTCCGACTCGAGAATCTGCTCACCGACGAGGTCGAGATCAGCAGGTACGTACGAGATGTTACAGAGATGTTAAACAAACCTTTCTGTTTTCTGGGTCAAAACCACCGTCGTGTTTGTGTGGCTGTAGATGGGGGTCAGAAGGTCTCCCTCCAGATGAGCTGTCGGTGCAGAACGGCATCCTGACTACGAGAGCCAGCCGCTTCCCTATGTGCATCGACCCTCAACAGCAAGCGCTGAACTGGATCAAGAAGAAAGAGGAGAAAAATAACCTCAAGGTCTGGTAACGTTCCTAAGAGAGACATCGTGCTGCTGTGTGGGATTTTAAGATATATTGTAGAATTGTAGAATTATCGCTAAACGTTAGGGGTGCAGTTCTTTTAGATCTAAAAGTGTTTGTATTTAACTTAATTTAATAGTTTTCCGCTGATATAAATCAGTTAACTTATAGCTTCAATAAAATCTTTAAAGTAGATTTTTTTTTATCAGTTTGTTAAAAAATTATAGTTTGAAAATGAATAGTGTTAGCTTAAAAATAAAGTAGGTTATCGTGGTTGTTAGCATTAAATTGAGGCTCATTCAGCAAGAGCGTGGGCATGGGTGTTGGACTGCTGATCAGGAGGTCCCCGGTTCGAGACCCGGCACTGCCGGAGCTGCCGTTGTTGGACCCTTGAGCAAGACACAATCGAGCTGGATCAATGGATACAGCGGTACCTTGGGATACGAATTTAATCCGTTCTTAAGGCGAAATTTCATATCACGAAACACATTGTCCCATAGGAAATAATGTAAATGCAGATAATCCGTTCCAGTCACACAAAAATATTACCAATATTACCAATTTCCAACTCTATAATCATATTTTTGCATATAAAAACAATTAAAACATTTAAAAAAGACATGTAAATGAATAAATAGACATTAATTATTATAAATAGACATTAATCCTCACTTAACCTTAATTTATAATTCCTCTTGGCACCTGAAACTGAAAGCGACTCCTTTTTCTTCTTGCTACCATGCTTGATAACATTCTCGGGACCCGTGGTGCTGTGTCTTCACTAAATCTTGCACAAAATGCAAAAGAATTTAATAAAATAAAAATGCAAACTCACTTCACTTGGCTTTTCCACTGACAAGACAAGTTTCGAACGGCTCCTGTATCTTGTATACCGGAAATGCTTTGTGTGCCGAGGCAAATTTCTCACTAAATTGTAGTTTTTAAGTTCATATGCTGAGGTACCGCTGTATATCTCCAGGATGGAGAGAATCTGTTGCTCAGAACAGACCCTATGTCCCAGCAGAAGAGGACGCACTCATATGTCATGGGTGAGGGGATGGGACGGATTATCTGTCTGTCTGTCTGTAGATGTGTCTGTGTGATCAAGTAAACAAAGAACCAATTACATTGCCACACAGAGAACCAACCAGAACATCAGCGACTTCTGTGCTTTTTTTCATGTCATTAGCTTTAGCAGTGATGATGGTTTTTGGTGCCAATAAAAAAAAACTTCTGTCATTTCTATTTGCAGATCTCCTCCTTTAACGATCCAGATTTCCTGAAGCAGTTGGAGATGGCCATCAAATTTGGACTTCCTTTCCTGTTTCAAGACGTGGATGAGTACATCGACCCCGTCATCGACAACGTCCTGGAGAAGAACGTGAAAGGAGCCGAGGGACGGCAGGTCGTCGTGCTGGGAGACAAGGAGGTCGAATATGACCCCAACTTTAAACTCTACCTCAACACCAAACTGGCAAATCCCAGATACTCACCAGCGGTGTTTGGGAAAGCCATGGTCATCAACTACACCGGTGAGAGAGAGAGATATAAACTCCACCCCTACGTGCTTCACTCTCACATAACCCCTAAATAGTCCTTGAGTCTGTAGTTTTCATTAGTCTGAATATCGATGTGTGTAATCCCGGAATTAATTCTAAATACAGCCTAATGAGTCGCTCAGTCAGTTTATCACGTTAATGTGTTTTTCTGACTTGTGTTGTGATGGTGTTATGGTTTGTGTGTGATCAGTTACACTAAAGGGTCTGGAGGACCAGCTGCTGAGCGTCATCGTGGCCTTCGAGCGAAAAGAGCTGGAGGAACAGAGGGAGCGTCTGATCCAGGAGACGAGCAGGAACAAAAGTCTGCTCAAGGACCTGGAGGACTCTCTTCTCCGAGAGCTCACCACGTCCACGGGCAACATGCTGGACAACGTCGAGCTCGTCCACACACTCGATGAAACCAAATCCAAAGCCGGCGAGGTACGACCTCATCACATGCGTGAACTCTCGGGGGGATAACATCAGTTCATGCTAGTAAAACACAGTGCGATTAAACCACAAACACGAAGTGAGCTGAGCTTTTCTTCATTACTGTAAATGCAATTTGGGTGTGATGTGGGAAAGCGAAAATAGCCAAACAGTTACAGCAGCGTATTAATTTATTTATGTGATCCCACCAGGTGTTTGAGAAACTAAAGCAGGCCGAACACACATCAGCAGACATCGATAAACTGCGCGATGGCTACCGTCCGGCGGCTAAACGCGGCGCCATCCTGTTCTTTACCCTGGCTGAGATGGCGCTGGTGAACAGCATGTACCAGTACTCTCTCGCCTCCTTCCTCGAGGTGTTCGACTTCTCACTGCGTAAATCTCTTCCAGACTGTGTCCTGAGCAATAGGCTGGAGAACATCATGAACACACTCACACACAACATCTACAATTACGGCTGCACCGGTAAACACCTTCTCCGTAATTATTCATTCAAGGTTCACTGTGTTACCATATGAAAGTAAAAAGTTGTTACTGTTATATTATTTTTACTTTGCAGGTCTGTTTGAAAGACACAAGCTGCTCTTCTCCTTCAACATGACCGTAAAGATCGAGCAGGCGGAGGGTCGTGTCCCTCAGGAAGAGCTCGACTTCTTCCTTAAAGGTGACACACTGACAAAGCTCACGCGATCTATCCGTACCCTGGAGAGGATCTGATCATCGATAACTCTTCGTCTTTCCGTATGATGTAGGGAACCTCTCGCTGGAGAAGAGTAAGAGGAAGAAGCCGTGCGCGTGGCTGCCGGATCAGGGCTGGGAGGATATCGTGCGTCTGACTGAACTTTTCCAAACCGAGTTCGGCTCACTGATCGCCGACATCGAGAAGAATCCAACCGAATGGAAGGATGTGGGTTTGATGTTAATCTCACACACACACACACAGACAGACAGACAGACAGATGTTTGCTGTTGCTGCTGGTGACTCGACAGTGTGTTTCCCCTTTTGTTTTATCAGTGGTATGACATGGATGCCCCGGAGCAGGCACAGTTCCCCATGAAGTACGGAGAAAGCCTGACAGATTTCCAGAAACTTTTGCTTCTGCGCTGCTTCAGGGTGGACAGAGTGTACCGCGCCGTCAACGACTACGTCACCATCACCATGGGAGAGAAGTAAGATGAAAGGGTCACTCTGAATGTTTCGCAGAAGTATTCACCCCTCCCCTCCTAAAACTGTATGTACTGTAGAACAGGACTGCTCTGAGTGTGTTACGCTGCTCTGTAAGGGACCGTGAGCAGGCGGGAGAAAAGATGTGGTTGGCTGGCTTTAAATGTCTCAGGGGAGACGCGTTGTAGCCCTCACCACCTATCTGATAAAAAGATAGCTGATGTGCTAGATAGTTTGTGTGATGGGTAGAGCTGGTGGGTGGAAATAACGATAATAAAAAAAAAATCCTTATTCGGCATAACGAATTTTCGCCTTAACTGAAATTTTGCAAGACATTTGCACGCCAAACCATGCAAAGCATTTTCGTTATATATGAGCAACGAACCGAATGCCGGATTACGTCCGTGATCCGTTCAAAACTTGTTTGTGTCAGTGGAAAGCCAAGCGAAGTGTGGATTTTGTTGCATTTTGTGTAAGATTTAGGGAAGACACAGCACCATGGGTCCCAAGAATGTTAGCAAATACGGTAGCAAGAAGAAAAGGGAGCCGCTTTCAGTTTGGTTTTAAAAATGGCCGCTGCCAAGAGGAATCATAAATTACAGTTAAGTGAGGTTTAATGTCTGTTAATTTCATATTTTACTTCATTTACATGTCTTTTGTAATGTTTTTATTGTTTTTATATGAAAAATATGATTATAGTGTTGGTAATATTGCTAACAGTTTGTGTGGCTGGAACGGATTATTTGCATTTACATTATTTCCTCTGAGACAATGCGTTTTACAATACAAAATTTCACCTTAAGAACTCGCCTCCGGAATGATAAAATTCGTATGCAGAGGTATCGCTGTACAGTAGAACCTTGGATTACTAGCATAATTCATTCTGGAAGCAGGCTCGTATTCCAAAACACTCATAGACCAAAGCGAATTTTCCCATAAGCAATAATGAAAACTCAAATTATTCGTTCCAGAGCCCCCAAAAAGTAAAAATACATAAAAATAATTAACACAAAATATAAAGTAAAATTGAAACAAATCAACCTGCACTTTACCTTTTAAAAAAAGTAAAAATAAATCCCGACAGATAAGTGTTTCCGTATGTTCGCGCAGGCGCTGTGTGTGTGTGGTTGTGTCTAAATCCCCCTCCCCCTCTCATCAGGGGAGACGATTACCCACAATTCCGCAGCACAAGAGAGAGAAAAACAGTTGGTTCAGTTGTGATCACGTAACAATCGGCGTCAAAACAAGAAGCGCATGCGTGATACATGATACTCGGTACTCGTAAACCAAGACTTGTTCGTTTTCCAAGTCAAAATTTATTAAAAATCTTTGCTCGTCTTGCGGAACACTCGCAAACCGCGTTACTCGAAATCCGAGGTTCCACTGTAATATTATTCTATATAAATATTAACTTTGTTTTAATTCTATTTTGTCTCTCTGTGTTTCAGGTTCGTGCAGCCTCCAGTGATCAGTTTCGAGGCGATATTTGAGCAGAGCACCCCGAACTCCCCCATCGTGTTTATCCTGAGTCCCGGCTGTGAGCCTGCCACCGATCTGATGAAGCTGGCCGAGCGCTCCGGGTTCGGGACCAACAAGCTTAAGTTCCTCGCCATGGGACAAGGACAGGAGATGGTACACACACACACACACACACACACACACACACACACACACTTACAGAAATATAGTGATGTAATATGGACTCACTCTGACAGAATGGTAATTTGTAACGCATGTATTGTGGTGTAAGTGGGTTACTTTACATTTCTTGTCCGTTTCCCAGGTTGCACTGCAGCTTCTGGAGACGGCGGTGTACCGAGGTCAGTGGCTGATGCTCCAGAACTGTCATCTGTTAGTGAAGTGGCTGAAGGAGCTGGAGAAATCTCTGGAGAGAATCACAAATCCTCACCCAGACTTCCGGCTGTGGCTCACAACTGACCCCATCAGAGACTTCCCCATCGGCATCCTGCAGAAATCCCTCAAGGTCCATTACACCGCTATTGTAATATTTAAACAGCGCTCTCTTATGTTCTGGTGTTTGTAATGTTGTTCTAGCAGACACATCTGAAAGAAAATTGAATTAGAGATTCCATTACACATTGTTCATTAGGGATGTAAATCTGAAATCTGTAAAGCTGCTTCGATTTGAAAATCACAGCGCAAATTAAACGGGAACGTTTCAGGTGGTGACGGAGCCCCCGAACGGGCTGAAGCTGAACATGAGAGCCACGTACTTTAAGATCCCGCCGGAGACGCTGACGAGCTGCCCTCACCCGGCCTTCCGCAGCCTGGTCTACGTGCTGGCCTTCTTCCACGCCGTGGTGCAGGAGAGACGCAAGTACGGCAAGATCGGCTGGAACATCGCGTACGACTTCAACGAGTCTGACTTCCAGGTAAAAACACGAGGCAGAGCGTTGAACGTTTCAACTTTTTTTAAATTATTTGAAAATAGCAGACTGATCATACGGTATGTTTCGTGCAGTTCATGCTTATTGTTTTGTTTCAGGTGTGTCTGGAGATCCTGAACACGTACCTGACCAAAGCTCACACTCAAGGTGACGAGATGATCCCATGGGGCAGTCTCAAGTACCTGATCGGAGAGGTGAGGCACTACCGAAATAAACAGGACATGACATCTAGGGCGCAATATACAGTAACGCATTATAGTATACACATCTTATTTATATCTGCATGTGTATGTACGTGTTTGTACGTTTATTGCATGTAGAATTATTTTGTGTATACAGTACGTGTGTGTATTTACACTGTACATGGGTTTCCTTTCTCTTCTTTTTCGACATTTGGACCGTTCTCCTTTTTCCCGTCCCTTTTTTTCCCTAATGAACTCTCTTTTCTTTGTTTCATTATTATATTTGTGACATCATGCTTAAAATGGGATAAGAAAGTTCTCCAGAAGATGTAAAGCATTAAATATGTCATTTCTACCTGTTAAAAAAACGTTCATAGTGACGGAGGGGTTATTTTGCAAAAAATAAAATAATAATAATTTACCTATATACATGTGTATATATACAGACCTCAGCCTGGGCAAAACCTAAAAACTGTTATTGCATCATGAAATATTAGGGCCTATCAGGGTGCAGTATGCAAATTAGGATTATTCAACACCTTTTTTTTTTTTACAGAGGCTTTGCTTCATTTGTATATTGATGAAATCGTTCTTTTCACACGATTTAATGCATTTCTGTAGGACTTAATTACATGACATTGTTACTGTGCTGGAACTTCTGGAATTTTCCACCATTTTTTAAGTTTGTTTATTTCCTGACGACTAAACATGCCCTCGACCCAGGTGATGTACGGTGGCAGGGTGATCGACAGCTTCGATCGCAGGATCCTCACTGTCTACATGGACGAGTATCTGGGAGATTTCATCTTCGACACCTACCAGCCTTTCCACTTCTTCCACAACGACGAAGTCGATTATAAAATCCCGTCGGACGGACCAAAGGAGGTCTACGCCGGTGTGTAGAAGGCAACTGGTACTTCAGAAATAATGAAATCATTCACATGCTTTTAGAAACTGAAGCTCTGCGTGTGTATTGCAGACGAAATCGAGTCCCTT
>JAOVVB010000029.1:894914-906368 GCA_028570985.1 Heterobranchus longifilis | reverse complement strand
GTGCTCAGGACCTCAGACTGGGCCGAAGGTTTACCTTCCAACAAGACAATGACCCTAAGCACACAGCTAAAATAACGGAGTGGTTTCACAATAACTCTGTGACTGTTCTTAAATGACCCAGCCAGAGCCCTGACTTAAACCCAATTGAACATCTCTGGAGAGACCTAAAAATGGCTGTCCACCAACGTTTACCATCCAACCTGACAGAACTTAAGAGGATCTGCAAGGAGGAATTGCAGAGGATCCCCAAATCCAGGTGTGAAAAACTTGTTGCATCTTTCCCCAAAAGACTCATGGCTATATTAGATCAAAAGGTGCTTCTACTAAATGCTGAGTAAAGGGTCTGAATACTTAGGACCATGTGATATTTCAGTTTTTCTTTTTAAATAAATCTGCAAAAATGTCAACATTTCTGTGTTTTTCTGTCAATATGGGGTGCTGTGTGTGCATTAATGAGAAAAAAAAGAACTTAAATGATTTTAGCAAATGGCTGCAATATAGTGAAAAATTTAAGGGGGTCTGAATACTTTCCGTACCCATTGTAGATGGAATGATGAGATTTTTGATTAATGATTGGCAAAAAAAAAGGGGATATATACACAGAAACATCATAAAAGTAAAACTACTAAGTACAAAGACTGGCATAATGAAAAAAAACAACTATTTACAGAAACTATATATGGGACTGTGTAGCATACAGTAAAAAAATTGAAACACATCAAACAAAGAAACACAAACTATTTCCTGTAGCACAAACTATTTTCCTGTATTACCCATTCAGCGGTCAGCTCTTACTTTCTCCATCATGTAATGGCGGGTGAAGGTGGCGCCAGTAATGGCAACAGGGTTGGTGGACATGGCGACAAAAAGGGTGGTGAAAGTAGCTGCAACTGGGGTGGTGAAAGTAGTGGGCTTTTCCTCCTCCCTTCCTCCTCCTTCTTCTCTTGCTTCAGTGATAGCAGGTCTTCTAAGACTGAGGTGCCCAGGGGTTGTAGTATTGATGGCATCTACAGAAGCCCAGGATGATGGCCAAGCAAAGACGGAGATGGTGGCAGCAGACATGGCATTGCCAGAACCCCAGCATTGCCAATCGATGGGCTTCTCCTCCTTCACCTCTTCCTTCACCAGTGGCATGTCTTCGAGGACGGAATTGAAGGTGGTGGCAGCAGCAGTTCATGTCCAGGATGGCCAAGTAGTGGGTTTCTCAGGATGGCCAAGTAGTGGGTTTCTCATCCTCGCTGGCTCCATTAGTCTGGCTGGAACGCAATGACTGAGGTGGCGGCTGCTGAGGCAAATCCAAACTATCGAGGAAGATATTGTCAAATACCCAGTCAATGCCCTCTTCCAAGTTGACTGTCATCAGCTCCTCTTCCTTCTCCTCCCACACAGAGGTTGGCTCCTCATTGCCATCGGGCTCATCCGGGTCATCTGAGAAGTCCTGAAGTGTGCTCCCGGTCTGGGCGTCAGGTAGCGGACCCCGATCAGCTCTCCTGGAGAAAATGACAAATGATCAGGAGATGCTGATGATTTTTTGTTTTATCTAACAACCATCAAAACCTGTCCTAATTGAAACAGTGGATGAGACACTTTTGGTTAATGTTTGGTCTATGTTCATCTGTCCTAACAGAGGAACCACTGAATTGAGTGACATTCCCCTGTCTGTTTGGTTTATACAAGAGAGTCTAATTATCCCCCAGACTAAAGCAATAGAGTGTATTACTTTACCCCCCTCTCCCAATTGGTTTTCTTACCCGTGTACTCCAGTGGCTGTGGGTGATCCCATCGAAAATAGTTCAGTCAGCTGGTTGAGAAAGTTCTTCCTCCTCTCACTGAAGTACCTTGCCACGGTCGTGGTCCTGCCTGTGCACTCCTTTGTCCATCCTTGGTCACCTAGCCGGTCCTTTGTTGTTAACATCTTTGTTTTTTGCAAACATGTAGATATACTGTAGCTACAGATAGAAACAAAGCAGCTGTACCTGAATACAGGCCTCATGTGTCCTCTGGGTCCTCCAGTTCTCCTTTATCCGGTCCTGGTCCAGGATGTTCATAGTGTCAGTGGCCCCCATGAAAGCCTCCAACAGCTCATCAATGAGATGTTCAGTCTCCTGGTCCAGGCACTGTCGCTGCGTGTGGGGCGGCGACAGTGCCTGGACCATCTTCAAGTGGGAGATGTCCTCTGAGTCCCACTCAAAGATGCAGTTGGACAGATGGTGAATGAAGTCCAGGTAGAGACGGTGGCCCTCTGATGTCACACCCACTGCTAGTCTGCTGATAAATTGCCAGGTGTCGAGTCTGACTGACAACTTTGGCCATGTGTGTAACAGATCAGCTGCAGTGCAGGTCCCTACATCTCTCCTGCAGCAGCCCCTGTCCACATAGAGGACCAGTGGAGGGTCTCCCCCAGCTTGTTGATACCGCTCCTGCAGACCCCTTGCCATGTCCACCAGCCTGCTTCCGTCAAGACAGCCATCAGCACCTCACCCAGCTCGTTTACCACACTGGTCATGCACTGAGCGTTCCCAGCATCAGTTCTGGACAGCTTCTTGATTATCTCTATCAGCGTTTGGTTAGTTAGTAAAGCTGAAGCAATTACATGCAAGAACATGTTGAGTCAAAACCTCTCACCTTCTTGTTGGAGCCCATCTTCAGGATGGAGCCAAAGGTCGAAGTCACCTTTGCTCTCAGCTCATCAATCCTGCTGAAGGGCAGCCAGGTGATACTGGGTACTGGCTCCATCTTTGGCACTGGTGGAAGAGTAGGTAGCTGGTAGCAGAACAGAAACAGAACTTTAACATACCACACTTATTTAACCTCGTCTTAAGTAAAGTAGATGAAGCAGTAAGTATTGAAATATTACTTTGGGGTACAGAGCTGTTTAAAGCAGACGCTCCCCTGAAACAGCCGGTTGCTGCTCAACAACTAGAGCGGCTTCTATCATGAAGCACTCATCCTCCAAGGGACCTACAGGCACAATAAAAGTCCCTTCAGTTACTGTTTTCTATTTGTTAAAAACTATTATCTGGGTCAAACAGACACGTACTTGACGTGGTCTTTCTCTTTCTCCGAGTCGACAGAGATAATGAAACAGCAGCTGATGAGGTTGTGGTGGTGGTGGTGGCTGCTGAAGCAATAGAGGAGCTGTACGCATCAAAGCCCACCAGCTGGTCATCATCAGCATTCATATCCACATCTCTTACAGCACTGGCGTGATTTATTGCCTCTCTGACCACACTAACAGCTTCAGCACTGGCATGAAGATCGCTCTGGGAGGACCCAGGCAGGGATACGAACGTTGGTTTGTCATCCATTTCTAAAAATAAGTGAAAAAACAAGAACATGTAAGGACCTGTCAGTCAAGATTACATAAACACTTTTATGCACAGTGATATCAAGCGGCTGGTTGTGAGAAACAGATTCAATTATATGTTATATGTGTATTTTACAGAACATTGAAATGATTTCCCAGTTAGGAAGCTGGGGTCAAAACATATCAAAGTTTAAACTATCCACATTTAACAAAGTTTTAAAAAGTTACAATTTACCAAAGCTACTGAAAATTAAAAAATATAACTTATTGAGCTTTTATGGGAAAAAAAATCCAATTCGGACTTTAAATAAAAGACATTTAATGATCAGACCTCATTACATTTTTTGATCAATTTTCCTGCTTTACATCGTGCTTTAAGGAATTGCATTAATCGATTTGTGTTTAATGGAATCTCTGGTGGAAACTAAATATATTGCAGATAAGCATAAAATCTGAGTATTAAATTAAACTTTACAAACATTTCTATATTTTCAAGACCATTATTTAAAGCTTATATAACTCTACACTCACATCACAACAATCATTTATGTAGTTAAATGACACTGACTTCACTGTTTAGTTATTTCCTTGTAATGATCATTTCTGGCCACTAGATGGTGGTAGGTTGAAATAAATAACGAGCTGTTAATTCTCTTTAGAATAATCGTTTAGATGTCGTTGTTGTCTCTGGGGAGTGGACACACAGCCAGGTGCTCATGTGTCAAGGTAAACGCATGAACTTTTTCAAAAGCTAGCCTTCTCTCCACACACACACACACATGTGTGGAGTTTGCATGCTCTCCCTGTGCTTGATGGGTTTCCTCCGGGTACTCCGGTTTCCTCCCACAGTCCAAAGACCTGCAGATTAATAATCTTGACGTTTTCAAATTGCCCGTAGTGTGAATGAGCGGGTGTGTGTGTATGTGTGTGTGTGTGCCCTGCGATGGATTTGCACCCTGCCCAGTGTGTACCCCTGTGATAGGCTCTAAGCCCCCCGGCCCCCTTGTACACAGGATAAAGCGGTATAGACAGTATAAGATGAGACAATGAGTGTGTGTGTTTAAATATAAGTACTGCACAGAGCTGGCCTTCTATCTGACGGCAGTATTTACATCACTTCCCTACCAAACTGGATCAGTTATGATGTGATGGAGGTTAGACATCTTACTTACATATAACTACATTGCACACAGTTTCACCTACATAGAAACAGTTTTATTGTTTTACTTAACATGGATGAACTCCTACTGCCCCAGAAAACACTGGAATTGCAGATGATAATTTGCCCAAGTGTAAATCAGTGTGTGGATCTGATCGTGGATGTGTATGGCACTCTGTGATGGACTGGCATCATATCCAGGTTCAACTCTCCTGCTTTACACTCAGTGTTGTAGGGATGAGCTCCAGATCCACCACCACACAGTCCAGAATGAAGCAGCTATTCTAGATTAATTAACAAACAAATAAATAAATACTAACCATTTCCTCTACAAGCAGTGTTTGAACATTTCCACCGATTTCTGATTTATATCAGTAAACTTTTTCTCCAGCATTCTCTCCAGTGTAGAACTGCACACTTCCTAGGCTGGACTTCTTCATTTATAGTCAAGCAACTTAATTTGTGTTTAATAATAATACATTATAAGCCTGTGATATCAGTTTGTAGATGAATTTTAAACATTTGCCACTTGCACCGTCAGTGTCTCACCAGTCGGTGGCGTTAAAAACAAGCGCCTGTCCTAGCTGCGGTTCTCATTCTGAACTTGAGCCAGAACTCGGGCCTTTCCAGCATCTCCTATGTTTCATCTCTCAAGACAGAGCTCTTTATTAAGTCCTCTGTGTGCCTGATTCCACATGACATTTCAGCGAGACCTCAGAGATCAGGAGAGAAATGACCACGCTCCGAGGGAACAGAGGGCCTGCTTTGTGTTCTTTTAATTACAATCCTTAAATTATTTCTGCAGATTGTGTTTCACTCAGCCTGTGTATGGATACACCGATCAGCCATAACATTGAAACCACTTACAGTGAAGTGAACAGCATTGATTACCTCGTTACAGCGCCAAACAGCAGGTCTTATTGGGTGTGCTGTGGTCAGGACCTAACAAAAATCTCGAGGAGGAGCTATTGTAAGTACAAATAGTTGAAAATAATCATTCTGGCTATGATAGAATGACAGACTGATCAGCGTACCAATGCTGACTTCTGTCCACTACTGACATGAGCATGGGAACATCAGAACTGGACCACGGAGCAATGGACGAAGGTGTCCTGGTCTGATGAAGCACCTTTTCTTTGACATCATGTGGATGGCCAGGTGTGTATGTGTGTATGTGTTGTTTACCTTGGAAGATTTGGCACCAGGATGCACTATGGGAAGAAGTTGAGCGGTTGGAGGCAGTGTGATGCGCTGGGTGATGTTCTCCTGGGAATCCTTGGTTGCCATTCATGTGGATGTTACTCTGACTGTCCCACCTACCTAAACACTGCTTCACCTCTTCATGGAGACGTTGTTCCCTGATAGCAATGGCATCTTTCAACAGGAAAATGCGCTCTTACACACTGCACGCACTGCTCAGGAACGGTTTGAGGAACATGACAAAGAGTTTGAGGTGTTGACTCCGCCTCTACATTCTCCAGATCTCAATCCGATCGAGCATCTGAGAGACGTGTTGGAGAAACAAGTCAGATCCATGAAGAAACTTACCACCTTAAAACTTACTGGACGTAAAGGATTTGATACTGCCGGCTTGGTGCCAGATACCACACACACACACACACACACACACACACACACCTTCAAAGGGCCAGACCAGTCCGGGTCTTGCCGGTTCAGAGCTGTTTTGGTGGCAAAAGGGGAAATCAATAGGTTTAATGTTATGCTGGTCAGTTTGTGTGTGTGTGTGTGTGTGTGTGTGTGTGGAGTGTCTTCCATGATAAGGCATCGTTGTCAACTACAAGTGAAGCTGAAACTGGTAGACGAGGAGCCTGACGATGCTGTAAAATGAACCTTTGGTAAAGTTCCCAATGTTTCATGCGAACCAAAAGTCAAGACTTTGCAACCCGATTTGCTGCAAGTAAGACAATCAAAGCATTTTTTATTATAAGTTACAAATCTTCCCACATATATCACACACTCTCTCTCTCCCTCTGTCCCTGAAGGGAGTATTCTCCAGCTACACATTTCCTGCAGAAAAGAAAGGAAACATCAGTCAGCCATAAGAGCGGTATTGTGTTTGTGTGTGTGTGTGTGTGTGTGTGCGTGCCATGGATCTCATGACCATTAAGAACCTGCTGTTGGAGTTGCACTTTAAATCGGAGAGAGTTTGTGTAATTTATGCTTGATGGCCATATGTTTGTACTTGAATCTGCCATATTTCGACTCGCTCAAACACAACCCGTGGGTCACTGGAGGAATCCAGGACGTTCATATAGAACTTAAAATATATTTCCTGACTACAGGAGCCTGTGCACTTGGAGTCTGTGGAAAAATTCACATCCGTATCAATTATTGCGGAACAGAGCAGTAAAAAAAAAACATGAATTTTTTTTTGTCCTTTTCTTTTCAGCGTTTCTGACTTCTGGAGATGTTCTGATTTTTTCTTTTGTTTAGCTGAGGTTTAAGTCCACCTTCAGTTTTGTCCTTTTACTCACAAATACTGTTCCATTTAGTCACGTGACCCACACGGCTTAAAGAAAAGTTAAACGGTTTACTAAGCAAGGAATAAAACTCTTCATGTGGTGCTGTTATGGGAAATCAATCAACAGTGCAGTGGTGATGTGATGAACCTGGACTCACTGTAACCAGTCGTTCTTTTTATGTTCTCTCTTATGTTATAGCAGCTATAAACGCTCATTCCTTAATAGGACCAAACTAATAAGCTCAGCTTGTCACGTTAACGAGAGACGTCAAGGAAGCGTAAACTCTTCTGTCCTCATGAGGCTACGCCGTTACCGCCGACTGTCACTACAAGCTGGAACTGGAGACTCCTTACAGGAAATATATCATTTATTTATCATTTTATAACAGTTTTTGTGTTTGGTTCTAAATCACTGGTGTGTTTAAAGTTTTCAGTTTGTTCTTTGCTTTTGTTGTTTTACGAACTAAATTTCGCTCTACTTTATAACTCTATATAGTTTAGAAGGTGCCTTTTGTGTTCGTGGCAGAGGAACAAAGTCATTCTGTAGCTTTAGAGAGATAAATTTTAGCTGCCAATTCAACACCCCCCAGAAATAACGAGGTAGACAAACGACCCGTCGCCTTCAGAAGGTCTCATTATGACACAAAGCTTAGCTCCTTTTAGCTACCAAGTTTAAACAAAAAACAAAAGCACATTACTGTGTCTTAGTTAGCACTGCGCTCAAATCTGCACATGTCGAAGCAGTCGGGTCGGAGCTTTATTTCACTACAAACACTCTCTGTTTCCTCTAATCCCACCACGCTGATTTATACACGAGGGGAGACGTGCCAGCAAGTGCCTAACGAGTGCCCTAGTGACCCTCCCTCCTCTCTCCTGAATCTGCCCCCGAGGAGGTCACCGGGGCAAATATGTGAGTGTACACATGCAGCTTATGAGGCTGTAAAGAAAAGCTATAGCTGTAACTCAATAGGAAAGGCGGGGATAATGAAACGGCGGCACAAAGACGCAGTGAACTCTGAGGAGACAATGATCAGCGAGTGCTCGAGTGAGGAACTGGACCTGAGGGATGACACACAGCTCAACAGGAATGATCCTCAGATTATCATTAGTCGCCAGAGAAAGGGATTTGGCACTCGGCTTGGCACCTAAGAACCTTGAAATGTCACAAGTCCCCCAGGACATTATTATCCACCCATCACTTCCATCCCTCTGCCTTCATTTCTTCGTCCTCTTCCTCGATTGGCTCAGAACGACTGGCACTGCTGGGCCGAGGTGCAAGGATCACTTGCACCCTTTATTACCTGGTCATGAGAGTCTGTGGCCGACTCTGTTACGCACAGACGAACTCGAGTCAATGGGACTATTCATTAAATTGCACGGACGAAATCAGTCAAAGACACACTGGGGATGAGATTAGAAAGTTTATTTTTTTATTTATTCCTAATACCTTTAAGTGGATTGTTGGGAAAATGTTGGAAGGCGAATACACGACCCTCAGCATGAAGTTCTGAGAGAGTGTCGCTAAGCGACTGGGACAAGCGTGAGCTAGCTAACAATTCAGATTATTCATTTAGCAATCATGTAGCTTTCAAATTTTGTATATGCACTATTTAAAAGTAAAAAACATACAACAAACTTTACATAAGAAAAGCTTTAGAGTCGTAGCTTTGACAGGTTGGGGTATATTGTACAATATTGCGAATATCACAAGAACCGACCACTTAGTCAACAACAAGATAAAAACTAAAAGTGTGTTAAATTTACTATACATCTGTGTCTGTATGTTTACAAATTCGATTTTTCCCCAGTGCTAAGATCTGATATCCGGCTGTTCTTCTCACCAGACGAGGTACTAAAGTTTTATTTGTAGCTCCAGAGAGAGAGAGAGAGAGAGAGAGAGAGAGAGAGAGAGAGAGCGGTCAGACGAGCACAGACAGAGCTTCGGCGGGTTAGACTGCCTGCAGGGGCAGGTGTTTAACTTGGAGTTGGACCACAGTGATGTGGTTTTCCAGAGTGTTTGCTCAGAAACCCTTCAGGACACTTTATTCACTGGGCACAAGAGAGACACTTCTCATGTCTCTCTCTCTCTGTCTAAACTCCACGTTTAACAGAGGAAAGAGTGAAAAACGTATGTATACAATACAATTCAACCAAATACAGAGAATATTTTCCAGTTAAGCAATATGTTACAGCCTGGAAATTTGTCTATATATCAGTCTATCAGTTGTCGTCTGCAGTCTGGACGTGAAACCAGCAAAGATCCCCAAAAAATAATGTTAACAGAGCGGTTTATAAACACATGTTTATAAATTTCATTATTTAATTCAACGCGATACAATTTTCTTTGTGTGGGGCTTTTAACAGCGGACACTGACACAAAGCAGCTTTACAGAAATGCAACATCTGGATATAAATTGAAAAATTGATAAATTTTCAGTCCAGTGGCAAGGAAAATCTTTCCAAGACATCATTACCCCTTTTCCACCAAAGTGAACCAGGTGCTAGTTCATGTCTGGGGCTAGTGACGGTTCAGAGCCGGTTTAATAGCGAACCTCCTAAGACCTAAGAGTCACGTCATTACATCACTGTATACATCTGTGTATATTTCTACTTTCGCAGCAACGCTAGTGGCAAAAAAAAAAAAAAAGAAGGAAATGCTAGCGGGAAAAAATTGCTATCAGCAAGCACAACAACAACACTGGTGAACTTCAACATGGCTTTGTGAGCAGTTCTCCTGGCTTTATCATTACTAGAAAGCATTTGAGCTGCCCATAGCACACTGAGTCCATTTTTTAAGGTTCTTTGTTCTGGCCCATCAAAGTGTTCCATGGGACCATTTTTTTCTGGCTGTCTGGAAACAAAGAACTGGTTCGAAGTTGGCCACCGGCTCCGAACCAGCTCTGGAGCTGCCTTGGTGGAAAAGGGGTACTTGAGGAAGAAACGTGGAGAGGAACCTGGCTCAATAGGAAATCTGTTCTTGCTGAATGTGTCTGTAAAGAAATTCTTTGTTCATTTAGCCAAGACATTTCATTGAGAATTGTACACTTTCACAATCTTTTATAGATTTAACCCTTATTACAGTTAGTGATGAAAGAGCTTTTTCGTTAAAGCAAACAAATTTTTCGATATTTAAACATGAATAAATATAGCAATATGTGTGTTCAAAATTTTGCTTGACATGTGAAAGAAAAACTATAACCAGTTTAATGTTTCATTTGTATTTTGATATAGAGGTTAACCCTTTTAGATTTTTTTTTTCCAAGACTTTTTTTTACTTTTGTCAATTTTTTCAAAATGTTTTATTGTTAAGTTATGGTGCAAATCAAGGTGAAATTACCATATTCTTTTTCCCAAAAGTCTATATATAAAATTATTTTACAAAAAGACAAAGTTAAGTGCGCATTCATTTAAATATAAAAAAAAAAAATCATAAAAATGTGCAAAAAATACAAACATTCCTACTTTCTAACAATATGTATCTTTTGTTTCTTGGGGAACTGATACTGGCACTGACGCAGTTCAAGACCAACTGTGTTTCTTCACCTGATTAAGGATTCAGTGTTTAAAAGGACTGAAATCATGAGACCAACCAGTCCTGAGCACTTCCTGCTAGTCAGGAAACACTAGGATTTGTGCTGTTTGCCCACCACATCTGTTTTTCTCACATTTGTAAATAAGAGACTTGGACTGGCTGTAGTGTGACTCAACGACCTCAATCAAGTGGCAAAAGGACAAGTTTTCATATTTCTCCGATTTTACATGTTTGTTTTATGATGCAGTCTTCCAAAATCTTGCATTCCACAAACTACTCACACAATAATGATTTCACAGTTCTATCAACACACACACACACAGGTGAACTAATAAGACACCGTTTGCTCACTCGCAGGTTAGATGACCCCCCCCCCATTCTCCCAGAACCATTAGTGTTTTTATGACCTGTTTCAACACCTAATCATCAAGGTTCATTGACTCAGGTGTGCTTTACAGGGGGCCATTCAGCGGTTATAAAGACGTAACACTGTAATTGTTTGTTGTTAGGAATTTAATCTCTTCTATTCAAAGTCGCTTTACAGATTTAGTGTGGATTGACGAGTGTATTGCGTTTCTCTGCTCCTTTGAGAACTGAACCACAATAAACCAAATTGTTAGCCTTAACAGCGAAAAATAGTTTTAAACGACCCACACAGGTCCATAAATAAGCGCTTGGATTAAATTTGGAAAGAAACTGTGTCGTTTATCCATCAAACACGAGGCGTGCTCTGAGACCGAACAGCATGTTTCACTCAGCCCGACTCCCGTGTGTGTATCAGCTCGGGAATCAACAGGGCCGTATTTTAGGCTCGATGTCATCATTGGAACGGATTAGGATTTTACTCGTTCTTTATTCTTAAACCTCATTCGTTTCAGTCAGTCTGAGCAGTTTAAGCTGAAAACAGGTGAGTTCGACTTCCTGTGAAAGATTGAGAAACATCTGGAATTTTCTTTCATAAACTACAAATTTAT
>JAOVVB010000029.1:816383-833645 GCA_028570985.1 Heterobranchus longifilis | reverse complement strand
CACACACACACACACATTATTTAAACCCAGTGTCTGATACATAAACAATAATTCCGCGTTATTAGGGAGCGAGCCTTTGACGTGCGCGTGTAAAACGTACAAAGTCTTTTACGCACACGTTTGTGTTTTTAAATGGCAACAAAATGTCAGTTTACCTTTAAAAATAAATAAATAAAAAGTGGGCGGAGTCTGTGGGACTAGCAATAACTGCGCTCCTGAGTCTTTTTGAGATCTCGCTCTTCTTATGTCAGTAGCAGGGTGTAACTGCTTTAATCCCTCACTCTTTCTGCTCCTCTCATCCCTTTTTCATCACCTCTTTCATTTCATGCGGCTTTCCCTTTAACGTCCTCCTGCCTCTCTCTCTCTCTCCCTGTAATTTCATCCCTATCTCCATTTTGATTCCTCTTCTCTTTCATTCCCCTCACTCCTCCTACCTCTCTCTCTCGCTCTCTCCTACACAGTCTTTATTATTCCTCATCTTGTTCTTTCTCGTCTCAACTTCTGTCCTCACTCTCAATCTCAGTCTTATTATTATTATTATTATTATTATTGTTTTCCCTAATTTTAGACAGACAAGTATATTTCTGTCATCAATCCCCCTTCAGTGCGTGTGTGTGTGTGTGCGTGTGTGTGTGTGTGTGTGTGTGTGTGCGACTAATGAAATGGTTGGAATTCGGAGCCCGGCAGCCATGTCCTAATTCTCATTCGCAGTAGCATATTAATTTTCCGGAGTTCATAATAGGACTTCCCTTCCCCGCGGCGCGGCGCAAATTGGATCAATTTTCATAATCTGTCATTGTTGGTGAACGGCGGGTCTCGTCTCCCCGAACGCTTATTGATCTCCGTCTGCCGCCGAAACGAAAACGCGGGAACGGTAACGCAAAGCATTCTGGGAAAAAGCATCGGAACTCATAATCCGATCCCTGCGTGTGTTCCAATCCGGAGCGTGGCGCGTTACAGGGGTGTGTGCAGACGGAGTGTGTATCAGAGAGCTACATACACACTGGAGTTTTACACTCAGAGAGCGAAATACCCATGATCCCCTCACAAGATATCCCACGATGCACCGCAGGAGGTTAGTATCCCACTAACACACCAAGTACAGCGGGGGTTGGAGCGCCAGTCCAGACATCACTTTCACTAATACTGTAAACAAGTTCCTCCCAGGTTCCTCAGGGGTTCCTCCACTTCACACAGACTTACACTCCTTACAGTAAAGGTTGAATAACTCCAGCCCTCTACATCCTCACAACCTTACGCCCATGTCTCCAGAACACAGTGTTCTCGTGGTCCGGTCCCTGCAGAACCCCCGTGTTCCAGGACTTTACCACTGTGGAGAAACGAGCTCCATGGTAACCCTAAAGTTACATCACAGTTCATTTTCAGACCCATTACACTCCTAGAAAAATAACACTGTGTTCTTTAGGCTGTTCATTGATATTTTCTTTTCTTTTTTTTTTTTTAAATGGCGTTATTATAAAAATCATGCTAGAAATAAAAGATTCTTGTGTTCTCAAGGCCAATATATTTGTCTAGAAGATACAAAACCCTGTGAAATTTTCTTTCTTCTCATTTGTTCTCATTGTTGTTGTTTTTTTTCCCCTAGAAAAAAGAACACTGAACACATGATTTTTATATTTTTCTAGGGAAAAAAACCCTGTGTTCTCAACATCAATAAAGTTTCTAAGAAAAAACCCACAACAACCCTGCGCTTTCAGGATTGAAATATTTTCTATAAAGAAAAAGAACCCTGTGTTCTCAAAGCCTATTGTATCTTTCTAGAAAAACGTATCCTCTGTTCTCAGGGTTGGTGTTTCTCCTAGAAAAAGAACATTGTGTGCTCATGGTTGATTTTTTTCCAGGAAAAAAGAGCCCTGTGTTTTCAGGAGTGTAAACAAAATGCAGTTCCTTGACACATGGAGAGTGTTATTTTTTTAAGAAGGACCTTGTGTTATCTGGATTGATATATTTTATAGAAGACAAAAACCTTGGGTTCTCAAGGATACTACATGTTCAATCCCTGAAAAAGTCGTTTTTGTGGTTATTATATTTTTTTAACATTACACTTTATTTATAGAAAATAACTGAATGTCCTCAGAATGTCCTCGTATGTTCACCTTATTTTTTAAAGGACCCATCTTACTTAACACCATAAGTTCTTTTCAGATAATTTTCCTAGTTTCCCAGCTAGCATGCTAATCTTCTAGCTTTAGGTTATCTCAGCCGCGTGTTCCTCCAGCTTACAAAGACTAGTGTTCATCTCTGTTATGGTTCGAAACATGCATTTCCTTCGGGATTGTTAACTCAGTAAATAATTCATCCGGACAATAAATTGGTATTTGAACATTTCCCTTTATAAAATATAAAAATAAAAAAAATCGATTAAATGGTATTGAATTAAAAGCATGACATTTCAGCACAATTGCACGAAATGATGAAGGCTTTGTAAGGACGCGGAAATGTCATGTTTTTAATTTAATAAAGTCATATTGACTTTTTGCCCTTATAGAAGGAGTGTTGTGCTCTTGTCCTTCAAGTGCTGCGAGGTTTGAGGGTATTTCCGTTGGCCCAGTTCTCACCCTGTTCCCACAAGTGCGGGACTGGACCAAGTACCGAATGATAAAACACACAGAGGGAATGTACAACTTACTAGTTACATATCGGATTAATCACCCCAATGAATGAAATAACATGGCGCATTTAAAATGAGTATTTTAAAAACATTCTGTAGCAGCCAGAACTGGGACCCAGGAATGTAAGAATTTAGCAGTAAAGGCACTTAGGAATACGAGGTCCTGGGAATTCAGAGACCCAATAAAGTAATGCCTTTTTAGGGACACAGGAATATATGCCACTGGCAATACGAGGACATGGAAATATAAGGTTTTTGCAATATACCTAGCCAAGAAAATATTGCCTTGGGAGCTCAGGAACTCAGGGAAACACGGCCTGGGAAATATAGGGACCCAATAATATAACACCTCAGGAAGATAAGGAACCTGCAATATAATGCTTTGGAAATACAGGGACTCGGGAATATTATGTCTTTTGAATAAGAAAATTGAACACATAAAGTTTGGGCATTACAGAGACCCAGGAACATAAGGTATTTGTAAAACATGAGATTATAAAGCATTGGAAATACAGGGACCAGAAACGATAAATCTTTGGAAATACAAGGACCTTGGAATATAAGGTCTTGTGAATACAGAAGCATGGAGTCGTGGTGTCTCTCAAATACAAATAGCTGTGGCTACATGGCCTTGTTAATAAGGCCGTAGGAATACAGGGACCTGGGATTATAACCTCCTGGGAACACAGGGGCCTGCGATTATAACCTTCTGCGAAACCAGGAACCTGCGATTATAACCTCCTGGGAACACAGGGACCTGAGATTATAACCTCCTGGCAATACAGGAACCTGCGATTATAACCTTCTGGGAAACCAGGAACATGGAATTATAACCTCCTGGGAAACCAGGGACCTGGGATTGTAACCCCCTGGGAACACAGGGACCTGTGATTATAACCTCCTGGGAACACAGGGACCTGGGATTGTAACCTCCTGGGAACACAGGGAACTGAGATTACAACCTCCTGGGAACACAGGGAACTGAGATTACAACCTCCTGGGAATACAGGGACCTGCGATTACAACCTTCTGGGAAACCAGGAACATGGGATTATAACCTTCTGGGAAACCAGGGACCTGGGATTGTAACCTCCTGGGAATACAGGGACCTGCGATCTGTGTACCTGACTTTAGTACATAGACAGTAAACCTCATTAACCATTAGAGATTTAACTCTGTCTTCATTCAGTCTCCTGGATAATTTACAAACTTCGTTCCTCTGCAGTTCTTCAAGACACAGTCTGAAAACCTCGGCCTCATTTTTTAAAATAATAACAGCCATTATTATGATGAAACTGAAATAACAAAATTACGCACAATTCTCAGAAGACTCGACGCCGACTTCCCGAAACGAGCTCTTCATCCAACAAGCGCTTCAATTAAAACAATTTAATCAGGGTTTGCTCCTGAGGACCAGCGAGAGCAAGGCACGCCATCCTGTCTGATTACAGAGCAGCCCAGAGTCACCTCTGCAGTAACACACACACACACACACACACACAGACCGGCCTCATGGGGGAGCGGGTCTCACCGCCTGTCTGTCTCACTGCCTGCCTGTCTGTCTCACTGCCTGCTCATCACCTGTCTCACTGTTTGTCTTTCTCACTGCCTGTCTCATAAACTGTCTCACTGTCTGCCTGCCTGTCTGTCTCACTGCCTGTCGGTCTCGCTGCATGTCTCTCTTATTCCCTGCATTTCTGTCTGCATGCCTGTCTCACTGTCTCTCTCACAGTCTGTCTGACTCACTGCCTGTCTCATTGCCTGTCTGTTTCATTGTCTGTCTGTCTCTCTGCCTTTCTGTCTCTCTCACAGCCTGTCTCTCTGCCAGCCAGTCTGTCTCACTACCAGTCTCTCTCACTGTGTGTCTGTCTGTCTCACTGCCTCCTACTGCTTGTCTTACCACCTGTCTGTCTGTGTCACTGGGGCTGTCCTGCTTCTGCCTGTCTGTCGTTGTGTCTCCCTGCCTGTCAGTGTCTATCACTACCTTACTTACTGACTGTCTATCTTTCTTAATGTCTGTCTGTCTGTCTGTATCAATTCCTGTCTGTATGCCTGACCCGTCTGTCTATCTGTCTCTGCTTCTTACTCGTTACTTTGTTTTGTCTCTCTGTCTGTCAATTTGTCTCACTGTCTGCTGCCCAGTCTGCCATACTGACTCACTATCTTACCCTTTGTCTCTCTGTCTTTTCCATCCACTGCTTGATCTCTCTATCTCTCTACCTTTCTCATTCCTCCATCCCTCTCGCCCTGCATCCCTCACTCTCTCGGCGTCTCTCTCGTCCTCCATCAATCCTGTTTCTCTCATATCTTTGTCTTTGCTTTCTTTCACATCTTTTTTTAATCCATCTTTCCCCATCTCCTAATCTCTCCTCCTGTCTCACTATCTCTCCACCCATCTCCTATCGCTTCATCTGCTCCTATGTCGTTTTCCTGTCTCCATCTTTCTTTTTCGTCGTCTTTCTCGCGTTCCTGTGCCTTTCACTCCTCCTGTCTCTCCGTCTCTCTCTTCCTATCCACCCACACACACTTCTTTTTCAGAGGACATATCCGGTGTAGAGCGACTAGCAGAGAAGAAGAATACAGTCCCCATCTCACAAATACTCACACACACACACTCACTGAGCGAGTGAATAAAGCTGTCCTGCTGTGAATCAGAGCAGTGTGACTCTGCTGAATGAGTCACAGCGATTCAGAGAGTGTGTAAGAACGAAAACGCTCCCGCCATCAATGATATAAAATCAGGAAGCGCATCAGTTCAGGATCACGCTCCGGAATAAATCCTGATAAAAAAATGCTAATATTAAACAAATCATCTGAAGCCCCACCCACAAATCAATACAACCTGTCTGACAGCTACAGTCATTCCAGACGCTTTTAAGGAAAACATTTCCCGCGATCATTTGCATGCGTTCACTTGATGCAAAATTTGTGACTGTAAGCAGTATAGTTACGATCACATAAGGTTTCTTTCTTTTCTTTTTTCTTTTTTTTTTATTTAATAAAGTTGGATTTTTATGACCACTTTAATTTATACAGGTTTGGTCAACAAACAACAACAACAATAGAAATATTTATAACAACAATAACAATTTATTGATTTAACATAGCAATTAATAAAAAAAAAAAGTTTCTGAAAATAAATTCAGAGATCTCCATGCGATAAATACTCTTTAATTACATTTTTATATTTAATATAATATTGCATTTTTAATAAATGTTTCTTGTATGTTTTATTTTTTTTTAATTGCCTTATAAAATAGAAGTTCTTTTTAAAATATTTTTACTTCACATGAATCAATTTCAGATACTTTTTAATAATACTATTGTTTATGTAGTTGTTTTGATCAAAGGATCAAAGTGACAATTTTTTTTTTTATGAGAATTGTTAGTGTAGCTAATGTTATTGTGGAACACAGTGCAAATTTTTTTTAACAATTAAAAAGAAATGTAATAATCCGACCAAACCACTCATCCTCCACTGCGTCTTGACATAACTAGCACCTAGCATAAAGATAAATAAGCACACTGTAAAACAGGCCAGACGTACAGCTTCACAACAGTGTCACGCTACTCACAACCATTACACACTTTTTTTAAACAGAACACGACACTAAAGCTGGCAATGCATTCTGGGTAGCACGCAATCATCGCTCAGCTGCCAGGAATAACGCCGCTAAAATAACGCGCGACTGAGCTCGATTCAGGACTAGGCAATCGCCGGCCTCGCAGTCAGGGAGACATCTGAGCGGCGAACACGCGGGAGATAAACAGGAAGTGGTGTTTTAGCGCTGTCAGTCGGGCTGTATAGATTTTTTGACGCGTGGAAACCCGGCCAAACGGCGATTTAAATTCCTCTCGGTTTTCAGCCAGGAGAAAACGGAGGCAGACTCCGAGACCACGGCGCGGCTGAAGATAACTGAAAGTGACACCGGCACAGGAAAAAGAAAAGGCGAAACACTGCCTCACACACACAAATACACACACACACACACACACTTTCAAGCAGTGGTATGTGGGATTCAAGCCGCAAGGATGTGGAATGGAGAGCGGTGTTACGCTAGGACTGATTTTCACACCGCGGATCAGATTCCTGAATGTTCTAGCTCTTTCCTTATAAAAAACAAAACTCATTTAAAGGCTGTACACGTTAGGACACGCTACAACACACACTTTTATATGATTCAAATAAACTCTGAGTTTGTTCAACCAACACAATATTCACAGCTACAAAGCTAACTAGCGTCTAACACAAGGCTGAATCCCAAATCCCTCTCTAACCCCTGATCAAGGGCACTACTTAGTGTGTGGAACAAGGGAGTGTACACCCTACATAGTGCACTAGCTTTCCATTTAACACTATTTGGGATTCGACCCCAGAACCCTGAAGTTAACGGAGCTGATATTCTAAAGTGTAATAAGTGTAAATATACAGTAAATCTGGTGAGTGTCTCAGGACTGTCCACCACCTCCATGGTTTATTCTCCTCACCTTCTGACTACAGAGAACCACTAAGAGTTTAACACCACTCTCACCTCCTGGTAATTACACTTCTGCTCCACACGTCACGGTTAGTTAGTTATCAACTGATGATAAATTGTTTTTGGAACTGTTGTATAAGAGTGATATCACACTTGAGGTCATGCTGTTGTGCTGAATATCAGCAAATGTAAAGAGTGGGGTGGGGGGTGCACGTGTGTTCTGGTGCTCACACCTTTTCTTTGTGTGTGTGCGTGCGCAGGTAAGGAGTTCCAGGGGCGAAGGCTGAACGTGTCGATGGCGCGCAGGAAAACCGCTCCGGGACTCATGAGGGGGGGGATGCCTATGAGAGGAGGACCAATGGATCGTGGAGGTACAGCTTTCTCTCTGCTCACACACAGTTAATATAAAACATAAACACTTAAGTAAATAGATTCAGCTTTTCTATTTTGTTAGAGATGCTTGAAATAAAATATAAATGTGTTAAGTTATTATAAAAGATGTCTCTCGACCTCTCTGAAGCTCAGGCTGCTCATTGTGCTGTTCCCTGCAGGTATGATGGGGCGGGGCGGAGACAGAGGCGGGTTTCCTCCCCGCGGAGGTCCTCGCGGCGCCATGGCCTGGGGAGGACCACCGGGACCCGGCAACGTCCCGAAGAGAGCAGGGGACTGGGAGTGTCCCAACCCGTGAGTTTCAGTCTCTCTCACAACACACACACTCGTCTCTCACTGCAGTTATGTACAGTGTGTATGTGACGCACTTCCTGTTTTTTTTTGTAGTGGCTGTGGAAACCAGAACTTCGCCTGGAGGACAGAGTGTAACCAGTGCAAAGCTCCAAGGCCTGAGGGTGTGGTGCCTCCTCCAGGTCTCTACCTCTCTCACACACACATACACTCACGATAACTACTGTGATGCATCTGACTTACTAAATGCCCGTGTACAATATTTGATTTTTCAGTTCTTCACACCCTGATAAAACACGGTCAGTTCTAGAATTATTGGCACCCTCTGTTTCTCTTATGTAAAGTGGAGAGGAGGAAAATGTCGGTGTTTATACGTTACATTTCTGAGTATGGAAACGAGTCTAATGCTGCTGTTTGAGCAAAGGTTCATTTAAATGTGAATTGGCTCAACACTCCAGAGATAAAGTTTTAGTGTTAGCATTTTCTTATTGTTCAATGCTTTTTTATTTATTTATTTATTTTTTTTTTTTTTATCCTTAAAGGGGTTCAAGCTTAATTTAAAATGTTTCTTTGTGAAATGAGAACGTTTGTTTAAAAGCTGGAGATGATGTGTAACCTATAAACTGTGTGTGCGCGCAGGTGGAGAGCGGGGCCGTGGGGACGGGATGTTCCGCGGGGGCAGAGGGATTGAGCGCGGTGGCCCAGGGGGAATGCGTGGAGGCTGGGGAGGAGAACCGGGAGGCTTCAGGGGCGGCCGAGGAGGAATGGACCGAGGAGGGTTCAGAGGAGGAAGCCGCGGAGGACCTCCGATGGACCGTGGGGCGAGGAGAGGAATGGGACCGGGGAAGATGGACATGAGGTAAACCTCGAGTCTTACAGAATAAAAAGACACTTCGGTATGATAAAGATTTCTAACGTGAGGAGGAAAAACACTGCGGGAGAAGATTGATCACATCCTGGGCCGTGTTGTAGTGAACTTCTGACTGTTCAGAGTGTTTTTCTAAAATCACTTTGGTTATAGCAGCTAAACTTTGTGTCTCTCTCTCTTTCCAGAGATCAGCGTCAGGATCGCAGAGAGAGACCGTACTGAAGCATTTCACACATCCACAGTGATGAACCTGTAAAAGCTTTTTTAGAGGGTCTTTTTAATTCCAAGTACATATTTATACCTGGCACATACACACCCGCCCGTGGGCCTTAATTATTACCTTCCATTTAGGACTTCAGGTTAATTCATTAGATTTGTTCCCTTGTTCACTTCTTCCTTCCTGCTTGATTCTCCCTCACTCTACGTTTCTTCTTTATCCAGTTTATTTTATACCGTTACATCACTCTCTCTATGCAGTTATGTACTCATTATTTTTTAAAGAAATAAACTTCAACTGGATTGACTTTTAATGTATTGTGTGTCTGTGTGGTATTTTCTGTGTTCAATACAGTGCAACTGGACATTAGTCACTTTGTCTCGCTCCATGTGGACGGCAGATTTAGCTTTTTTTAGAATCACTTTTAGTGGCTCCGGCGGTTTAGGCTGCGATGAAGTCATAAAAGCAGCTGCTGCTCTGAAGCCCACATATAAGGCTGCAGAGAAATTATTAAACATTTATGGGAAAAGATGTTTTTATATACCTCGTTTCAGTTCTATTTATATTTGCACAGAATTATAAAAAGTCGTGGGGGGACGAATGATGCTAATGTAATGAATATAAATCTGATCTTGCAGTTCACGTTTCCACCACCAGATGTCTCTAGATCATCACTAAATGCCTTAATAACGCCACCTCTTACAATGGAGGAGGACTGAACCTCAGATAAACCTGAATCTGACCTGCATGATCATGTGATGAATGTACAGATTAATGTCCTGTTGATTAGATATGCAGAATGTAAGGGCTCTCGCACACCCAGATGTAGCTTTAACGAGATACTGACGGTGACGAAAGAAATCACTAAATCCTAACTAAACTAATCAATGTTGTGGATATTTAATAGGTTTATCTACATAATGCTTTAACGTTCTTTAACATCTTGTTTTATTAAATCTAGGCAAAACTGCTGTTTTTCTTGGTCTATTAGACTACTTATTTATTTTGAAGTTTAAAGTATAAAATCAAGCTTTAAATTCAGACCGTAGCTACATATGGAAGGGTTTAGGAAGATTTAACTAAATATTAAAATATTTTACATTTTAATAAGTTTGAAATTTTTACAAGTCTGGCTTCTTCCTTGATTAATACCAGTACTTTTTTTTGGCTAAAAAAAGATTTATGTATTGTGATTAAGTATCTTAATATATTTAACAATGTTTAATATAAATATGCCAGATTTAATAATTACATTAAGATGGGTACTTTATTGATCATGAAGGAAATATATATTTATTGTTTTACATTTAATATATTAAATTTAAAGATGCGTGTTAAACATTTAATACTTTTTAACAAATGCAAGACTATATTTCTGAACATATATAATTTCAGGATTAAAACTTTTTTCTTCTTTGTTTGAAACGAATAAAAAAGATCTGCCTATGGCGTAAGAAAATTTTAAGCATTTTCATTTTCATGGAAGTATGATTTCAAACTTGTGTGAAGCGGTACCTGCTATTGAGCCTGGAACAGCTGGAAAAGCTTTGAGCCTAACATGGAGAGCTTGAACATCTGGTGTGCACGTTCAGAGCTCGACTCTGAAGATCCGCTGCTGCACCGAACCCGTGTGAACTGTAAACATGGTACAATTTATGGTACATGTAACTCCGTACACACGTCTGAGGAGGTAAGACAGGTTGCTCGGCTCAGGGTGTGGGGGGTTTAGTTCAGTGTGGTTTAATCTGTGGGTTAATTCCTTAATTCCTCCCTTATCCTGATTCTTCAAGAGTAGAAGTAGAAGGAAAATAATTTTTTTCAGCACAGCATATGTTTTCATGGATGGTTCTGAGACACTCGCAAGGGATCTGTGGAATTGTGTGTGTGTGCGCAAAAGAGCTAATTCATCCAGGCCTCCAAGAATGATCTCACCCTCTCTCTCGCTCTCTCTCTCCACCCCTCCGTCTAGCTCTCTTAAAGTAACACCCGACGCTTTTCAAATCAAAACAAGGGCCTCCTTTTGGAACCGGAAGCCGCTCTCACGCCGCCGTTAGAGACGCTGGACTCCTCCACAGAGCTGCAGATCATTTGGAGAAGAGCAGAGACAATGCAGGGTTTATGATGCAGACAGACAGAGACTCAGACTGAAGTGCTTGTGTTTCAGTCTTGTTCACTCGCCGCATTGTTTTTTAAACTAGCCTTAGAGGGAGAGAAAAAAAAATTCCACCCACTTCCTGTCAGGATGTGACTGACCCCTGATGCTGAGTGTGTGGTCATTAGAAATAAATAATAATAACGAATAACAAGATACACACTATATAGGACCACGCCCCTGTTGGATTCTGGATTAATCAGAAGGTGTTGATTAATTTTCCATAACAGCACCCCGGAGATTAGTGCAGACTCCTTCAGAATTCATGCACTCGCTCTGAGACTTTAAGACGTACAGTATATCTGTAGAGACGCTAAATACGTACATGCATGGAAGGAGTCTCCAGTGTCAGAGGGAAGGCTGTAAGTTCACACAAACTAAATTGACATAGTTTTCACTTATTTCATACATTTTTTCATTAACTTGAGTAAAGAGTGAAGGGACGGCTAAGACAAATACAGTTTTTACATTTTTTATTTCTAATTAATACACATGGTTTTCAGTGTTGAAGTAATAGATGCACACACGTTTTTGATTAAGTATGTTTTAAATTGATGAATGCATATCATTTGATGTTAAATTACTATTTTTTGCTAAACACTTTGTAGTGTTGAATTAATCCTTCACAGTATTTTATTAGCACTCTGTAATACTTAGAGAAGGGACACCTGTGGGGTTTAGTTAACTTTCTCAACATTGGATGAATGTATGGTGTATGGTGTTGTACCAGTGTTGAATGACTGAACTCACAGTGTTGAATTGAATCGTATGTATTGAATGACCCCCGAGTAGTGTTGAGTGAAGTGTTTATACTGTGTATCTGTGATGATCTATAGATTTTAGGTTTCAGGTCAGTGTTTTATTTGTACACAGCACTGCTGAAGGAACACTTTATATACAGTATGGTACAGTGTTGAGTTATCATGAAGGGTTTGTAGGTGTTTGTGTTTCTGGTGTTTGGATTCATTTGGAAGCAAAATTAAAACTTCCAACCTTTAATTGTCTTTCATTAGTGTTTATACAGTATGTACAGTATATAAGGTCAGGATCAAGTCTTCTATTAATTTAAAACCTGGTAGATGTATATACACTGAGGACAATTCAGGAATTTATTAAACATTTGTGTGTGTGTGTGTGTGTGTGTGTGTGTGTGTGTTGAGGGATAATTTGTGATTTTTCTTTTGTTTAGTTTAGAATTAGCATTGTAACTTACTTATTTTTGAATGTTTTAACACTTTATAAATCTCTTATTTTAACGTTAAACCCAGTTCGACCCGAACACCCCTGACTCTGGTTGTATTTCTCAGTGTTTTATTTGAGTATTTAATCGTTTTTGTCTTCCCTCAGAGTCTTATATAGACTGAAAAATCCCAACAAGCGCCGTGTTCCAAACCGCACTATAGTGTAATGTAGGGAACTAGGGCACTAGGACCCTGTGCGCGGAGTCAGGCTTTGCCTCAGTGCACTATGTAGGGGGCGCGCGGAGATATTGGACGAGACCCGACGGCTTGTCTAGTTCTATCGCTTTAAAGGACAATTCCACAGACAGGAGGAGAGAGAGAGAGAGAGAGCTCGGTCACAGGGGTGTGTTTTCTTTCTCTCACGCCTTTCTCACACACCGGGAATTAACGCGCAGACGCGGGGAATACCGAGCACTGAAGGAAAGAGAAAGGAAAGAAAAAGTAGAAAGGTGAAGATGAGAAATGAAGGATAAAAAGCGGGTGAGCTGAGGTACTGAAGGGTCTAGATGTGGAGTCTTAGAGAGAATATCACACACACACACACACACTGATACCACGACTCGGATGTGATTCCACCACTGAGAGAGAGTGCGTGTGAGGGAGCGCTATGGAGAGACGGGACACTGAGGGAAGTTCGGTGATTCGTTAGCACACTGAGCTAACAGCAGCACCATGACGGGTAAGAGGCGCTTCATTAAATCCCTCACTTCTCCTCTAACAAGTGTGTGTCTGCTCTTAACGACGCGTTTATAACGCTGCACTCATCCCTCGTGTGTGTGTGTGTGTGTGTGAGAGAGAGAGAGTGTGTGTGTGTGTGTGTGTGTGAGAGGGATTCTCCTTTACTTCACCCAGAATGGATGCGCGAGCCTTTCAGATTTTTTTTGCATAAACGCCAACGGTTTGTTTATTTAAATATTTAAATCCTAACCGACCCGAGGCGGAACATTCTGGAACACCTCACTGACTAACCGCCGCTTTAAGGTGATTAATAACCTCACTAAAGACCAACATGTCAGTGTTCAGGGTTAAACCTGCCGCTGTCTCACTGACTAAACACCGACTTCTGCAGAATTAGTAACACACACACACACACACACACACACACAGTGTATGGAATGAACTTACTTATAGTGTTGACGTCACTGTACAGCATGCGTACTGTACACATATGTGGTGTTTAACACGCACACACACCGCTCTTTATGGTGTTTATTTAACACACACAGACACACACACTCATTGGTGTTGAATTCATAGTCTCTTTTTCCCTGTCTCATAAGTGTTGATTCAACACACACAGTTTTTAGTGTTTAATAAACACACACACACACACACACACGCGCGCGCGCGCGCATACCTGTGCTTTTTAGTGTTGAATTAACACCATCACACACAAAAGTTATAGTTGTGATAATACAATAAACATGTTAACATTGTTAAATCACGCACACACACACAGCATGTCTTTGCAGTTGAATTGACACTAATGTGATTTTCAGTGTTGAGTTAATAATCAACACACATACGCACTCTTTAATGTTAAATTAACACACTTTTCAGCGTTGAATTAATACTCTCATTATTGCTATTAAACACATTACAGTGTTACTTTAACACAAACAATGGAATGGAATTAAATGATCTATAAGTCAGTTAAACACTTAACTCTACAACAGTGTTTCACATGTTCACTGCTGATCAAACACATGAGTATGAGGGAATAACACCTACAGTAATCTATCAGCACTTTGTAATGTTGCGTTATGGAATGCAGTGTTGATCTCTCACACTCTTCAGCAGTGTTTAATTCATACGCTTTAATATTCTATTACTGTATTCAGTGTTGAATCAGAATAGGATTGAATTAGATCTTAGAAGTGTTGCCTTTCCTCTTTCTAATGTTAATTTACTAGATGCAGTGTTGAATTAATTCTCAGCAGTGTTTCATCAACACTTTCCAATGTTGAGTTACTATATATAGTGATGAGCAGTGTTGAATTCATATGATTTGATGTTAAATTACTGTTAAAACTATTTACTATTTTTTCAGTGTTGAATTAAAACTTAGAAACACTTTGGAGTTTTGAGTTAACCTTTCACAGTGTTTTATAAACAGTTTGTAATGCTAGATTTCAGAATTAACTCCTGTGGTGTTCAATTAACTGAACACTGAATGAATCCTGTGCAGTAATAGTGTTGTATTACCGTGTTCAGTGCTGTATGAATGAACTCAGTGTTAAATTTAATCTTAAGTTTTGAATTAACACTAAGAGGTGTTCAATGAAGTATGTAAACTGTGTATTTATTTGTACACACAGCATTAGTTGAATAGTGTTGAATGAGTCGTCTACGGTGTTGAGTTCACAAATAGCATGTAGTGGTGTTAAATACAAGCTCTCTTTATAGACTGAATGTTGTACTCGTTACAGTTTGGAAATCAAACACCACCTTAAGAAACACCTACAGAATTGAATTTTGTGATTAACCTTTGTAAATTTAACACCTTTTGAATAAATACTCATGATAGAAAATTTTATGAATTCTTTAAAGTGTTTGTGTTTCTGGTGTTCGTCCTGCAGGAGCGTGAGAGAGCACAATGTGATGTTGGATGAAAATACGGATCTCACATACATCTGGATTCTCAACAGCTGCTTTTAAAGTGTGTTTATTACTCACACACACACACGCATGCACACACATGCAGAGCTCAGATAGTTTTCTCATACTGACACCCTGAGTGAGTGATGTTGGCGTCTCCACCCTGCTCTGATCAGACTCGCTCGTCCAGACAATCAGACGTCTCCCCGTGCCTTCACTGACGCTCGCTAATCAGAAGCAACATGGCCGACCAGAGCAACATCCAGTGCGCAGCTTCCAAAAGCATCCGGCCCTTTAAGTCCAGCGAGGAGTACCTGTACGCCATGAAGGAGGACCTGGCCGAGTGGCTGAACGCCCTGTACGACCTGGACATCACGGCCGACACCTTCATGGAGAGCCTGGAGACGGGCTGCGCCCTCTGTCGCCACAGCAACAGCGTGAACCGCGCCGCACTCGAGTTCCTGTCCCAGCACTCGGATTCGATGCTCCACACTCCCAAACGGGATGTCGCGTTCCAGGCGCGCAACGTGGTCCCCGGGTCGTTCCTAGCCCGCGACAATGTGTCCAACTTCATCGGCTGGTGCAGGCACGAGCTCCGCGTCAAGGACGTACTCATGTTCGAGACTAACGACCTGGTGGAGCGCTGCAACGAGAAAAACTTCGTGCTGTGCCTGCTGGAGGTGGCGCGCCGAGGGGCCAAGTTCGGAATGCCCGCCCCCATGCTGGTGCAGCTGGAGCAGGAGATCGAGGAGGAGATCCGTGACCAGGAGAAGCTCCAGGAGAAGCTCCAGGAGAAGCTCCAGGAGAAGCTCCAGGAAAACGCGGACAAGCCGAGCAGCAGGACCAGGTTCCATCAGGACAAGAGAGACAGCGACTCTGAGCCGGAGCTCGTCAACAGCTGGGCACAACAGAAAAGGGTCCTGTGTGACATGCGGAACCTGGACGAGCTGGTGAGTGTGTGAGAGAGTAAACATATTCTCAGGTGAAAGGACAAATCTGAAAGTTAAAACTGATGTTCCGCGCCGCAGTGCGTGTTTTTGGGCAGATATTTAATAGACGCTCTACTTGACAGGTTACGTTAGATTGTTTAGGGGCGGGGCATCATTTATGCGGGTGGAGTTTGAGGTATAAAGGGGGGGAATCAACCACTAATCTTCTCTAATGCATCTTTTAATCTTAAACGATTTGCATAATCAGCACTGTATTACTGAGCTGTTTGGCATTTCCATATCAGCACTCAGACACTCAGCACTTTCTCACTGCTTTAAACCCAGATGGACCTTTCACCTCTCTATCCTGTGACTTTTACAGTGCTGGAGAGGATTATAAAGTGTGTGTGTGTGTGTGTGTGTGTGTGTATTTTATGTATACCTGTTAGAAAGGACACAGGTGAGTCAGCTGATGATCAGGATGTTAAATGATCATGGTGTTTAGGGCTGAGGAAATCTATCACAGTCAAGACAGAAGCTCACAATTTAGTTTCATTTATTAATAATAACACTCCTGACTACAATCACAATGACGGCATAAAGGTTTGGCGTCGATGGACGATCGTGGCTCCAGTGTACTGAGAAAACCTTCTACCTTGATGGTATCTAAGCACTAGTGAAACACTGGGATAAGTGTATTAGTGTAGCAGGGGATTATATAGAGAAATAAAGAAAGCTTTTACTCTCAGGACTGTGTCTGTGTTATCAAAAGTCCCACTTTTACTTGAATAGCCAAATAAACACAACAAATGTGTTTAAATAGCTTTTAGAGAAAGAACAGTTCCCGAGAGGAACCTTAGATGCTGAGGGGAAGTTCATGGAGGAACTCGTCCATGCAGGACGTCCGTGGCTGTGAAGGAACTGGAGTATGTATGAGTGTGTGAATGAGTGAGTTCTGCATTCTGATTGGTCAGAAGGCGTCGGTTAATTCTTTCTAACAGCAGCTCTGACAGCAGTGCAGGTGAATGTTAACGCGCTGGCTCTGGTACATTTATTGTTTCCATAGTAACTGCTCAGTCACAGGGGTGTGTATGTTTATAATGGTGAAGGAGGAATGTGTGTGTGTGTGTGTGTGTGTGTGTGTGTGTGTGTAACATCAGTGGAATGAGTCTCCAGTGTCAGTACTGTGTTGCAGTCAGATATAAAGCTAGAACAGGTTTCTCTGTCTCATTGTTTCTCTTTCATACCTCCTCTTTTATCTATCTATATATCTATCATTATTTTAAATCTGTCCCTCTCTGTCTGCCTTTCTTTCTCTTTCTTTTTGTCTTGTCTCTATCTCTCTGTAAATTAATTAACATTTCCTTATTTCTCGCTCTATGCCTCTCTTTCTTTCCCTTTCTGTTGTGCTTACTCTTTGCCTCTCTCTCTCGCTCTGAGGGCCAATCAGCTCTCTCTAGACCTCC
>JAOVVB010000029.1:784906-797337 GCA_028570985.1 Heterobranchus longifilis | reverse complement strand
GGTGTGTATACTTTTTCTCTCGTAGCTCTGCGTCTCCTCCCTATATGAAGAGAGATGAGAGACGAGGACAAGTTTCTATTTTTAGCCATACAGGACCGGTGGTGCATCTAAAGCACCAGGCTGCTGCACCGGCACGTAGTCACACACACACACACACACACACACACACACACACACTGCTGACTGTAAGCACTTTTGTTCTGTCAGTGTCCATGCTGCAGATTTTTTACAGTGTGTGGTTTTCTTCCTCTCGTCACTGAAGCTCTTCGTCTGAACTGAACACACGTACACATGTACTGTACTCCATCACTGCTAATAATATTAATTGTAAACAAAAGGAGGCGTGGCCTCTCTAGAAGTCAGTCCCAATGTAAATAAAGGAGGCGTGGTGCCAGTTAGTGCTGGTATAAATGATGATGTGTGCCTTATTGAAATGTCAGTCCCAGTGAAGGAGGCGTGGCCTTTCTGTGTCAGTGAAAATGAAGGTGTTGTGGCATCTGTGCATCAATATATGACTTAATAAAAGTGACGGAGTCGTGATATCTTTTAATGCTGGTGCATCCAGGCCTGAAAAATGACGCCAACCTGGAAGTGCCAAACCGAGAAGTTCCTCGAATGACCACTAGGGGCTGCAGAAGTGAGTTAATCCCCGTAGAGCCTCATGTTAAAATGTCCAGCTGTACACTATGTTTACACCTGGGTTCGGTTTTGGTCTTCATACTGTAGCTAGATTTCCTGTTCATGTCAAGTATATATTAAACCATAAAATTATGCATAATGAGGGGCGTGGCTGATTTTCTTCATTTCAAACTGTTTGCTCTCTGCTATGCATCACTTTAACTAACCAGCTAACTGGAATCAGTCTAGTTTAACTAACCGCAAGAAATGTAGGAGTTACAGAGGTACGGATGAGGAAGTTCAAACGCATTGTCATCTAAATGAACCGTACCTACTTTAGCTTTTTATCTAACTTGAAGTTAAGCCCGCTCGCTCGTGGTAACTGAGTAAAGTAGGCGCGTTCTAGGAAACTGCTCTTTAGGGTTTGTCCAGTTCTTATACAGTCTTTGGTTGATCCTAGTGGAAGCGAGGCTTCTTTCTGTAAGTCCAAGTGAAAATAAAGTGTTTTTATGACGTGAGCTATAATAATGAAGAGCTGAAAAACACTCGACATGTTGTGTGGTTATTAAATTTACTTAATCATGCAATAACGCAAATACGCAAGTGGACTGCTAATGGAAGCGGATCGAGCATTCGGGGAGGACTGTATTTGTGTGTGTGTGTGTGTGTGTGTGTGTGTGTGTGGAATATAAAGCAGAGCAATAAAGAGAAAACATCAATCACACATTCAGCCACTTTGTCCAATCAGTAGAGAGAAAATGTCCAATTCATTAATATTCATCATTCCTGCTCTCTGTCTCTCATGATTGTGTTCATCATCACTGCACCATGTGTGTATGTGTGTGTGTGTGTGTGTGTGAACTGTTACTTATACATGATGAAAGCAATTGTTTCCCGCTTGACGTCAGCGTGTGATTTTGTCTTCTGACGCACTCCGGTCCGATTGTGTCCTCTGGCCGGATTCGCCTCGTGATGGACGGATTTCATTTTGACCCTTTACAAGGAGACGAGATGATGATGTCATCCCGACATCCGCTGCTGTTGACGCATGTGGGCGTGGCCTATCCTGCTTTAACCTATTAGAGTTACTGTATAATATATAAAAGTTTCTCTAATTCTCCAGGTATCATTTATCTATTAAATTTATGATTAAAATGTATGTAGTTTCCTGAGTGAGTGAAATCCACTCACAAGTATAACTGCTCCGTCAACTAGAACACATTATTAAATACAGCTATAGTCCGTCTCCAAGGGTTATCGGACAGCAGGAGTAAAAAATTGTTCTGGGATTTTATATTGTACCTGTAAAGGTTCACCATAGAGAAGAGCCTCTGCAGCAGGTTCTCTCTCTCTCTCTCTCTCTCTCACTCTCTCTCTCTCTCTCTCTAGCTGATAGAATAAATTATCTTTACGGTCACTCCGCTCGTCACACACTCTCAGTCTCTCACATAAAAAAAATGATAATATGATTCCCCCGATGAAGGAGAAAACGAGGGAGAGAAAGACGAGGTGAGAGGGTCGGCTCCCTGAACTCCTCCTCCTCCTCCTCTTCGTCCCCTTCCTGCATTGTAATGTGTAATTACGACAGCAGTAACACTCCTGTTCTCTTCTGTCATTATCTCTACTTTCAGTTCTTTCGGAGTGTCACAGCGTTTGATTTGCTCCAATGCCAGGAATGAGCTCGACTAAGAACTAGATCTGGTTGAATTCCTGAATCTGATGAAGCTGATGTAGCGTTCGACATCACAGAACTGGGATTAGAGTGAAAGCAATCCCACAGACTCAAAAAAATATAAAAAAGGGGTGTTTTATCAGGCAGAAACATTGTACTATTGGGAGGACGTCCAACACGTCCCTGTAGCACAAACCTGAGAAAATAAACGACTCAGAAATGAAAAAGCAAAGTTGTTACGTCTAGCAAAGGCTTCACCAAATATTAATAGCAGTGGGGTGCCAATAATTTTGACAACATTATTTTGAACAAAGGACATACACGACAGAGACTTTCATTCGGTCGAAAACTGCACATATTCTTAGTTGACCGTCTCTTTAAATACACAGAATGATTCCAGAAACTAATATAAAGCTTCTGATTGGTTAATTGTCTTAATTAGGAGTTAATGGAGAGCATCTGGTGCCATGAGGACGTGCAGAAATGATGGAAGTGGCTGGATCTGGATGGCAAACCAGAAGAAAAACAATTATCCCTCCTTAAGACCAATTTCCAAACAACCGAGGGTGCTATGAACATCTGTACAAACATCTGCATCGTTTAGAGTTACAGAATAACTCAACAGAACCTGGTACATAATGTTCAAGAGCGGGAAAATCCAGCTGAATAATGTGAGAAACATCTGAACTATTTAACTGCAAATGAGATTTTGGCGATTAGCTGCAGACGGGTGTGTTTAAGAACCTCATGTCTCATGTACTGATGCATACAGTATGATCAGGTTTGTATTAAAGGTTGCACAGGATATTTTACAGAATAAGAAGGTGTATACTGTATGTGTGTGTGTGTGTGTGTGTTAGGAGTGGCTGGACGAGCGCTGCAGAGGAGTGCGTAATGCCAGTGCCTACATCCTGGTCTACGACATCTGCTGCGTCGAGAGCTTTGAATATGTCAAGATGATCCGCCAGCAGATTGTAGATAACAGGTGAAGGGTTCTGTACACACACACACACACACACACACTTTTATAATGATGTAAGAAAAGGATGGACATGGATAGAAGAGCTATGTGAGAGTAAACATCAGACAACCTGAGCTTTGATATAAGACAGAAGGCAGGAGCAGATCGGATTAGATTAGATTGGATTATACTAGTAAAGATCAGGTTGGACTGGATTAGTTCAGATTGGATTTGATTAGATCACATCAGACAGATTTTTTTCGGAATGGATTTGACTGGATCAGATTAAATTAAATTGAATTGGATCAGATTAGATCAGAATAGATTAGATTAGATTGGATTCGTATTAAATCGGTATTACATGTTTCTTAAGTGAATAAGCATCATGGCCTGAGAACTGCATCACTGTTACAGCTTTGGGGATTTGTCTCAGTTTATAAAACACACTGCTGTCAGTCTAACCGACACACACACACACACACACACACATATGAGTGCATGTTCAGTCTTATTTCTCGTTTCTTGCTTCATGTTTTTTCATTGTTACTTCTCTCTCTCTCTTCTGCTGGCTTTTATCTTTTCTTTTTCTAACCTTTTTTCCCTCTTATTTATTTATACATATTTATTGTTTATTTGTCCCACTCTCTTTAATCGTCCTTTCAGTTAATCCATTTAATCATATTTTGTCTTGTTTCCCTTCTTATTTGTCCTTTTTTTCTTTCTGTTTAAGCCTATTTATTTATTTGTTTAACAATTCCTGTTTATCTTTTTTATTTTCTCTTTCTGTCGTTTCATTAATTATTATTGCCTTTCCTTCTTTTTAAGTTTTATTCAATACTTTTTTCTTTTGTAGATGAGTTTTTCCTCCTCTTTAATCTTTCTTTCTTGTTTCTTTTTTTTTGTCTTTACTTTTCTCCTTTAATCACATTTAACCTTTTCTTCATTTTCCTTCATTTCTTTTTCATTCTCCTGCATGCTCTTCTCATTTCTTTTCTGATTTCTTCTTGTTTCTTTCCTGTTCGTCTTATGTTTTTGAGATGTGTATAATATCCTCTGCTCTCTCTCTCTCTCTCTCTCTCTCTCTCTCTCAGGGAGGGCAGTAACAGCAGCAGCAGTAGTGATGTTCCCATCCTGGTGGTCGGCAGTAAGAGGGATCTGCAGAGGCATCGCTTCGCTCAGCGCCGCTCCATCTCCGTGCTGGTGAAGAAAACCTGGAAGTGCGGCTACGTGGAGTGTTCGGCTAAGTTCAACTGGCACGTTCTCCTGCTCTTTAAAGAGCTGCTGGGCATCGCGGTGACCCGGGGACTCCGCCACAACCACGCCTCCATCCGCCTGCAGGGGGCGCTGCACAGGAACCGGTGCTGTGTCATGTGACCGCTCAGCCCAGATCATGTGATCTGGAATATCCACTATGAGGAAAAGTTTGAATTTATTCATGCTAACCTTAACGTAGCAGGACCACCTTCTACACCTTCAGAAAGAACGGAAAACAAAAAGAGTCTGAGAGAGAGAGAGAGAGAGGGGACGCCACAGGACGGGAGGTGGTTTGTCCTCACCTGCTCCTCTATCACAGAGATCTTAATTTACTGCTCTCATTCTCTATCTCTCTCTCTCTCACTCACACTCACACACACACACACACACTCACACACACACACACACACACACACACACAGATATCTGCATGGCCATCTTTGGCAGTATCTTTCTACTGATGTCATTCATGCAAAATGGCTGCCGAAATCGGACGTAGCAACGCGCTAGCTAGCTGTCTTTCTCTGATAAATATTCAGATTGTGTCATTTTACACCTTTAAAATAATTGAAGTAGAAAAATGTATTGCTGGAAAAATTTTGTTACACCTCCCCTTCTGCTAAAAATGAATAGCCTACATGAACCTGAACATTAGCAAAATCAGCTAGCTAACTGCTAGGAAACTAGCTCGTGTTTATCACTATTGAATTTTGAAACAGATATTTGTGACAAAAAAAAATTGAGTAATCCACATATTAACGTGATTCAATGTGATCTGAGCTTAGCCCCGCCCCCAAATAAATTCTATGTAATACAACTAAGAGATTCTGTACAATTGTACGAATTTAATTGTTAATGAAGTTAGACATTAAACGTGGCCGGTCTAAAATCGTAAGAGACTTTATGTTCAAATACTGAGAAAAAATAAATACGGGGGAAAATGTATGGACAAATTCATCTAAAGATTTTCATGTTAAAAAAAAATCTTTTTCTACTAATCTGCATGTGATTGGCTCAAAGCTGTATTAGTGATGTCACAAACTTAACCACAGCCCCGCCTCAAAAAAGCCTTGATTAGCCCTTAAATGCTGAAAAAAATTTAATTTAGCAAAAAATTGAAGAGAAATTTCCCCCGAACACCTGAATCTTTATTTCAATATGTATGGAATAATTGTATTTTTTAAATATTATGTTTATTGGCGGTTTTAGGATTTCCAAGGTATAATATCATCCACAGCTGGCTTTGTTTTAGCTTTCATCCTAAGCAATACAGAGAAACGCCGCCGTCTCTTCTAACAGATAGCATAGCTTAGCATTCGTATCCTAGCACACTCCAGAGATGCACAAAGCTACTTTTTATATAAATATGTATCGTGATTTTCACAAACCTGCACACACTTTCTGTTTATATCTGTGATAAAGAGTTCACAGAAACATTAACACACGCCGCATGCAGCAGCGATAAAACGTCTTCCCTCAGAGTGTTAATGAGATCCAGTCGTGTGTAGCTCAACTCCTGAGGTAAAACGCTGATTAATGAGATCTCAGTCTCACACACACACACACACACACACACACACACACGGGCATAAGCCAAGGAAATCTCATGGTGTTTGCTCAGAAGTGACGCTCCTCTTACTCTTTTATAAACGATGTTCGATCTGAAGTGGATTTCCAGCCTCCACCTGGCAGGATCAGGAGCTCTGCATCCGCGTGTTTCACCGTTTTCTGAATAATTATGACTTCTAGAATCTTCCGAGGTCTCAGGATGAGGTTCAGGAACCACTGACGAGTGAAAATGTTGCTGTTCTTTTAGTGCATGTGAAAAAAGAAAAATAAGAAGCCTTAACTGTCAGAGGTTGGGATGTTTCACTGACAGAAACATGAACATGTTAGTGTGTGTGTGTGTGAGAGGCAAATCAGTGCTGAGCATCGTTAGGGATGCTAACATCAGGAGCACTGAACACTACACACTGAGCACTACACACTACACATTGAACAATACACACTGAGCACTACACATTGCACACTGAACACTATATACTGAGCACTACACACTGAGCGCTACACACTGAACACTACACACTGAGCACTAAACACTGAGCGCTACACACTAAACACTACACACTGAGCACTACACTCTACACACTGAACATTAAACACTAAGCACTACACTCTACACACTGAGCACTACACACTACACACTAAACACTACACACTGAACACTACATACTGAGCACTAAACACTACACACTGAGCACTAAACACTGAGCGCTATACACTAAACACTACACACTGAACATTAAACACTAAGCACTACACACTACACACTGAACACTACACACTGAACACTATATACTGAGCACTACACACTGAGCGCTACACACTAAACACTACACACTGAACACTATATACTGAACACTATATACTGAGCACTAAACACTGAGCGCTACACACTGAGCACTACACTCTACACACTGAACATTAAACACAAAGCACTACACTCTACACACTGAACACTATACACTGAACACTACGCACTGATCTATATATACTACATGCTATACAACACACACAACATACTACACTACTACATACTATACTACAGGATACTCTACAAACTACACACAACAAAATACACACTGAACACTATACCATATATAATAAATGGTACATATACACATCTCTGTGTTACACCTACACAATATACACTTTTCAGTACACACTGCACTCTGTACAACATTTCAAACACAAAATTTCAGTGAATTTCCGTCAAATTTGCATGTATATCTTTAAGCTAATCAGGGTCTAACTTAATGGATGCAAACTGATAGAGGTCTGTTTCATCTTGCGCACTCCCTCACAATAGGCTTAGAGGATTGCTAGCGTCAGTTAGACGAGGTCTTTAGAGGTTGTAGAACTTTTACACTGGGGTTCCTCACAGAACCGAGCCTTTTCTGCTCCTCTACTGTTAACTTTATCTTCCCAAACTGCTGTCTTTTCTCAGGAGATCTTATTCCTTCTGCACAGGATACGTAGACATTTCATTACGGTTCCCGACACTCCCTTGCCTAAAACAAACAAAAGATTTCTCAGGAAGTAGATTTTCATTGAGTCATGGGTTCATTTCATACGAACAAACAACCAAGCTAATGTTAACGCACACCCGGGAGAAATATGCACAAGATCACCAATAGCTAAGTAGGAAATGGTAAAAGGTTCTATGCAGAGTTCTTTAACTAAAGAACTCTCAGATAAGTTCCATGCAGGTTTTCTAGTTAAAACTCCATTTCCAATTATTTAAAGACTGCTGGAGGAACACTCTAAGTATCTTAAATGCAGAACGCTTGATCATCTTTAGTTTGTTATAAGATTCTATGTAAAACTCTACCACAAGTTTCTCTCACAGAATGAAGTAAAGTTCTTGAAGAACCTAAGTTCTTGTTGGTACCTGGCAGACAGAAAAGTCATAGTAAAAAATGTAGAACCATTGTGGATTATTCACGTTGTCCACAGGAGAAGAAGTAAAGTTCCATATAGATGTGTTAAATTTGGAACTAATACTTGTTCATTGGTTTTCCTCTGGGAAAACCTTTACAGATTAAAAAAAAAACTTTACAGATTTCTGAAGAACTTTACAGATTTCTGTTGTAGGGTTAAACCCTACGTACAACGGAGTTTTCATTTTCTGAAATAAAGTAAAGTATTTTTACATTTAATTTAGAAACCTAAGGATTGATTGGTTTTCCCTCTTGGAGAACCCTCTAAAGTTTTATGTACTGTAAATCCAGTAACAAGGAAAAAGTTACAAATCATTAATAATATACAGAACCGTACTTGCCGTACCTTGCAGAGTTCAGAAAGAACGGAAGGAAAGTCACAACATGGTTAACCATGCTAAATAAAATCTGCTACATCGGGAACAGTTGAAGGTTCTTCAGCTTGAGGAATTAATTGAAGGTTCCATGTCAAACTCTAAAATAATGAGGAACAAATTAAAGGTTCAATGTAGAGCCCTTCAACTGAAGAGCCTATTCTATTAGAAGTTCTATTTAGCCCCCTGAAACAGAGAGTTACTTTTTAAAAGAAGGTTCCTTGTATATGCTGTATTGAAGGCTGTATGCTAATTTTATTGGTTGGTTAATTGGTTAATTGGCTCAGCTAAGGAAACAGAACCATTAATAGAAGTCTGTTTACTGTTCAAAGTAAATGTAGTGTGGAAATTATTGATAAAAATCTGATCTTATTTTAAAATCCCCGTCCCAAGTGTGACATGAGCGTTCCAAACGTCTTACACGTGAGAGGAAGATGACGAGGATGCGTACTGAAACCGGAGGACTGGTCTCAGATCAGTGTACAGTCATGTGAGAGACACACGCGTGCCTCCTACTGAGCACTGTAATGTCTGTAAAGTGGGTTGATGTCAATGTAAAAGAAAAAGGACTTTTGTGTGTTTACTGTAAATCTAAATGTCTACCAGCCATAACGTGTTTGGTGTAGCTTCAGATACTGATTCCATCTGAGAAAAGTTGAGGAGGCGTGGTCTAAGGGGTGGAGTCATTCAGAGATGCAAAAAACTAAACACACCAAATATGTGTCATGTGATTCTCTACATCTGGAGTAATGGTAGTCTGTTTTGTCACAAACTTTTCCTTTCATTAGAATGTTTAGTGAAAACTAAAAATAATGTGAAAGATTTGGTTACGCTGACGTCCAACATTTCGTAAATTCTTCTGTTTAGTGTATTTTACGAATGTCATGTTTCTAAAGCGTGTGTGTAAAGGGCTACTCTTTTTTTCTAACACAAGTAGAAGGCTAGTTTTTTCATTCAGTACTAAATGTTTAACAATAAAACAATTTTTAAAAAAGCTTCTTTGTGTTTTATGGATAATCTTAAATGTCTTTTAAGATGTTTCTCCTTCAGAGTCTCAGTTCCTGTGTTATGCTGCCCCCTGTGTGTAAAGGAGCAGAATTGCAACAACATCAAAGCATTCAAATTAGGCCCAGCTAATTTAAGTTTTACAATTTAACAGTGCAAACGAGTTTTAGTACTGCCAAATGACCACAAATAGGATGTATGATAGTAAAAGAAAAATACATATTTTATCAATAATGGACTGATTTACTGCTTTAACATTAGACACAAGAAAAAGCTGTTTTTCTTTCTTAAATCAAAAACAATAATTAAAGCCTGTTATAATTATAACTAATAATTTAATAATCATCTACATTTTAATTTTAGTTGAGGAAAATTAAACTTTAATAAACTCTTGTAAACTCACTAGTATTATTTAAGCAAATTCTTATGTTTGAATAAAATGTATAAATGCAGAATGTTTTTTCATTATAATTTTATTAAATAAATGCATGTAACTGCATTTCTTCTTCTTGTTTATGAGGCTGGTTATGCAGTAACATCACCTAATCTGCACATACTAATCTAATTATAGTAATAATCAGATTATTATGTTAATGGATTATAATCAAGTGTAAACCCACTTGATAATAATCCATTATCTGATTCCTGTGGCGCACATAATGCTGAATACTGAAATAATAATAATAATAATAATAATAATAATAATAATAATATGATTATACTGATTCATGTAAAGCCATTTATAGCAAGCTATGATTTACTACAAAACTACAATTTTAGTAATGTTTATAAACCTGGGTAGATTAAATCATAATCTGATTACTGTGAGGTATATAAAGGCTATGATGAGACATAATCTAATTCCAAATGTATATGGAAATCTTGTTCGAGTGTAATCTGATTACATACAGAGGTATGTGTGTACCTGGATTTAAAGTAGTAAGGCACAATCTGATTCTAGTGTCATGTGAACACAGTAATTATAATCCGTAAAATGATTACAATCATGCATGTAAACCTAGATGTAGTAAATACTCCGTCTATCCTTCCATCCGTCCGTTCGTCCAGGCAATCCAGCAAGCCTAAGATATGGTTAGCTGCATTGACCTACTGTATGACTTCATGCCAGAAGACATCAGTCAAGCTACATTATTAAGGGGCTAACCCACAATTACACACACAAAATTACAAATCCAGTCACATGTTACAGTATGGGCAATTTGGAAACACCAATCAGCCAACACTGCATGTTGATGGACTGTGAGAGGAAACCGGAGTACTACAAGGAACCTGGGAGAACATTAAACTCCACACACAGACAAGATGCATAGTAATTCCTACTGGATGTAAATTACAATACTTCATAATACAAAGTACACCTGTTATAGTAATGAGTACTCTAGTTACAGTAATGTATACTCTGGTTACAGTAATGTATACTCCATTAACATTAATGAGCACACCAGGTACAGTAAGTACTCTAGTTACAGTTACAGTAATGTGAGCTCTGGTTATAGTAATGAGTACCCTGGTTCCAGTAATCTGTGCTCCAATTAGAATAATAAGTACTCTAATTACAGTAATTTGTAATCCATTCACAGTAACGATTGTTCTGGTTACAGTAAAATGTACTCCAGTTACAGTAACGAGTACTCTTTATGGTCATGTGTACTCTAGTTACAGTAATGAGTACTCTGGTTACAGTAATGTGTCTACTTCTAATTATAGTTATGGTTTTGTTGTTAGTATGGTTTTACAGTTATAGTACAACATAGCTGGAGATATACAGTCCAATATAGTACACTATAGCTGGGGTCAGCAGTAGCTCAGTGGTTAGGGTGTTGGACTACGGTTCAGAAGATCAGAAGTAATGTAATGAGATATATTGATGGTGGAGCGTTTCCTCAGGTCTGAACCCCTGTCTGTGTTTAGTAATGATGATGTCATTGGAGCGTTTCCTCAGGTCTGAACCCCTGTCTGTGTTTAGTAATGATGATGTCATTGGAGTGTTTCCTCAGGTCTGAACCCCTGTCTGTGTTTAGTAATGATGATGTGTAGTGTCACACGAGCTTAGTGATGTTGCAGGAATTCTTACTTGCTGCGTCACACGCATTTTTTTATATAGTTTTCTTTCTCTACCTGTATTCCTACAAACCCCGCCCCATGGAGAGTGATTGATTAGCTCGAATTAGTCCCACCTCCTGCATTAGGTAGCCATAAATGGTTATCCAGGAGTAAAGCACTATTAATGAGAGGATAAACGGCAGTAAAACACAACTTTGCGGGTATAACTGTTTCTTGGATGTTGCAGTGTTGCTGTGGAGACATGACCTGACACCTCGTGGCCCAATCAGAACGCAGGACATGGGGCCCTGTTGACCTATGGGAACGAAGAAGGCAGGAAAGGGGGAGCCAATCAGAGAGAGATGGGCGGGACTTTTTTCGGAATGTATGCGCGTTTTTAGGCTAGTCACCCCGTTTGTATAATAACTCCAGAGCTCAGTGTGTGTCTCTCTTTCTGTCTGTTTGTCTCTCTGTCTCCCTCTCTCAGTCTGTCCGTTCTGTAGTGAGTGCATGCAGGACAGCGGCCGCTCCCTGCCAGCGGACCCGGTAGAACAGTCTCGATTCTCGGCTCGGTCGGTGAGCAGAACCGGACCGGCCCGGCCCGGAGTGAGAATGGGTGACCCAGTGAGGAGCTCTGCGTCCGGCTCGAGCTGCAGCAGCGCCCCGGCTCCTGCCCCGGGCTCGGACACCTACAAAGGCTGGCTCTTTAAATGGACTAACTATCTGAAAGGGTACCAGAGGAGATGGTTCGTCCTTAGTAACGGACTGCTCTCTTATTACAGGTATTTCTCACACTTTTAGCACTTATTTTTATTTTATTTTACACCTTCATAACAGCTGTCAGTTGTGCAGAAACGTGAGCTGTCAACACGCAGCCTCCTTGCCCGCCCGGTCCCGTCTCAAATCCCTCCCTCCGTCCTTATCCGTGTACTTCACATGACGCAGCAGTCTGCTCGCTACCTAGTACACTAGACTACGAAAAT
>JAOVVB010000029.1:721519-732627 GCA_028570985.1 Heterobranchus longifilis | reverse complement strand
TCATCAAACACCACCATACTGCATCAAACACCACCATACTCCATCAAACACCACCATACTCCATCAAACACCACCATTCTAAATCAAACACCACCATTCTCCATCAAACACCACCATTCTCCATCAAACACCACCATTCTGCATCAAACACCACCATACTGCATCAAACACCACCATACTGCATCAAACACCACCATACTGCATCAAACACCACCATACTCCATCAAACACCACCATACTCCATCAAACACCACCATACTCCATCAAACACCACCACTTACCACAAAACACAGACATTCACCAGCAAACACTAACATTCACCATTCATATATATATGTATGTGTGTGTGTGTGTGTGCTCTGTACCTCTGGGTGGCTGTAAAAGTTTAGATCCCCGAAACAGGTGACGTTTCTGAAAAGGCAGGATAACGGAGTCTTGAAGCTCAGTGATGACATCATCAAGACCTGCAACGTCTCTCCATGTGACCTTTATAAAGATTTAACACACAACGCTGAAAAATATGTCATGTAACACACACACACACACACACACACACACCTGGAAACATAGGATGTTATTCAGCTGTGCTCAATGTTAACTGCTGTTCCATCCATTAGCGAGATGAGATAAAGGTGACGTCTGGATTTTACCTTCATATTGTGAGGATCGACCAGAAGGGCGGCGATGTTCATCTCGTACTCGTTCAGACTCACTCCCTCCACTCCAGTGCTCCTCATCATCTGCTCAGCCTGAGAGAGGGAGGGAGAAGTAAAGGGAAACAAGAAGAACCAACATGTGTGACCAACATTCTCCATTAACCAAACACCATCAACACCCACCCAAAACCCCAAAAATCAAAACCCCAGTGTGAGAGCGGCATCAGTGTGCGAGTGTGTGAGTGTGTGTGAGTGTGTGCTGTGAGCGTCACCCTCTTCTTAGCGTTAGATTTCTGCTTGTGTGTCGGGTCCAGAGTCTCCACCACCCATCTGATGCTGTAGTACGTAACCGCACCGAACACGCCGAGTCTCACCAGGAGGCCCAACACCTCACTACGGCTCAGGGGGCGCAGCAGGGCGTGCCGGGGGACATCCATTAACATCTCAGCTCCGCCCACATCATCAGCACCCGAGGAAGATCTGTTCAGACTGTGAGGACAGAAGTGTGTGTGTGTGTTTTAAATATAATAATCATCTAGAACACTAACTAACTGAACGCTATATAACAAACCAGAATGTTAGCACCATAAACCATTATCCTGTTTTATTTTGTAATTCAGTTTAATTATATTTATTACTTCATTTTATTTGTTTCATTTTTTAAGGAATGTTATAAAGAACGGGCTACATTTAATTACTCATTAACGTCTTTAAAGGTTTAAAACTGTAACAAAATTGGGGGGAAAATGATATGAATTCAGAATATTTATAGAATCGCGCAGGTATCGTGATAATATCGTATCAGGGGTGACTGCTGATTCCCACTGCTGATTCCCACCCATAATAATAATAATAATAATAATAATTATTATTATTATTATTATTATTATTATTATCATGAATAAAAGTCATAAGAAACATGTCATTTCAAACTCTTGCTAAAACCCTGACATCCCTTTAATTATGATTAAATCAATTATTCTTTATTTACCCAATTTCTCTGAACATTCAAACCATTTTTACTGAGGAAAAAAGAAAAATGGAAAGAAAACATGCACAGATAAATTACAAAAAGGAGACACCTAAAGCAGTCTGTAATATATATATATAAAATAATAATAATAATAAGAAGAAGATAAAATTAGAAATACAGAAATATTACCAGCTGAGATCCTTTTGAATCCCCACCTCTTATCCGGTATTACCAGCTTACAAACATATCAAGAGAACGGGTGGGAAAACAAAAAGCCTAGCTAGGAACCGATTAATATCTAACGTTATCTCTACACTCTAGCAATGTCTGTTAGATACACTTTCATTTAAGAAAACTCGAATATGATTTACTAATATTCATGAAACATAATACGTAGCAAACATAAAGCGTTGTTTCAGTAATAATAATAATAATAACTCACAGAGCTACTTCCGCTTCCGGTGTAACAGCATAAGCGCTCCGTGTGGGGACGAGGCTCACCGTCACTGGGCCCTATGTTACTATTCACCCGAAGATATTTTTTATTTCAATAAAAGAAAACAATAATTCGATTAATTATTATTTCAATGTCCATAATAGCCCCAAATATATCAGCCAAATTATAATAATAATAATAATTTGAGAAAATGTAGCAAAGCAACGATGATCTGCACAACCACTGACTTTACCAGATTGTAGCGTCGTCACAGATTTTATATAATAGAAAGTTATTAGCCACTTTCTGCCATAAGTTAAAGGCCTCACCACAGCTGGACCATTTGAGACATCAAAAATCCCTTTGAAATCTTGTGTCCGCAATGTCTTGAGATTCTACTGGCTCGGTTTGATGGCGATCATATAAATTCCGTAGGAGAAGTCTATCATAATTTGTTGGCTGCGTTTTTCAAACAGGAAAAAGTTACAGTTCAATGAGATCTGAATGTGTACTGGGTTTTAAATGTATGCAATGTGTTTATGAACTATGCAGCAAAAATCTCCTATGAAGGCCCCGTGCCACGCCCGGGCCCCGTGCCACGCCCGGGCCCCGTGCCACGCCCGGGCCCCACCCACTCAGGCGTCCTAATGGCAGCAGATTTTAACCTGTTTGCTGATTTCCATGATGTTTTTTTGAGCATGTTAGTCCTCCAAAAAGCCCAGATGCTGGAAAAAATCTTCACACTCACTTTGAAATCTTCAAACACATTGTGTTTAGGACACATTAAGGAACTGAAATACAAGTTCTACTGAATAAACTGTAAATGCATCCGTATTTAAATGAAAACACACAATTTAATGAGTAGAATTAACACAGTAATCATAAATAAGCTAAAACACAGTGCTTTTCTGGAACACTATGTGTACATACGATTGTAGAACTTCTGGAACGGGAAATAATTTCTGGAAAGAGTTCTAATATTTGGCCCTGTTAGATTAAATAATTTCTACAATTCTACAAGTCTTCCTGTCTGCACATTTACGTGTTCCAGTTCTAGCATCTGGTCCAGTAGAACAGGCCCTCTGTGTGTTTGTTCTCAAACACTGTAAACTACGCTTGTGTGCTAAGCTTAGCCGTTATAGCATGATGAAAACACAAACATCACACAAGGGTTGAAAACGCAGCAAAAAAAAATCCAACAACAATTAAACCGAGGTAGACATTATGCAGATTAGTTGAGAGGAAGTCCAGATGGTGCTGAGATGTTCATTAAGGAGCGTCTGTTCCCTCACACACCTGCTTCATTCTGCAGCAAATCTCATGGAGCGCACACACACACACACACACACACACACACACACACACACACACAAACTCTCGCTGTGTATTCTGCTAAAGAAACTATAACACTGAATCTTTTTTTAATGTGGATTGTAAACATTTAATGGGTTTACAGTTGTGTTGTAGTTCACAGTGATGGCCACACGAGGGCAGTCATACTGCGTTACATTAAATAATACCCAAGGGAGGATACAGCCTGACTGAGAGAGGGACAGATTTAATACAGTTACCCAGAACAAAGATCTTTGACTGGTTAGAATTCATGCTATCATGATAAATAACTAATTGTAAAATAATTTAAATAATTATACATTAATAAATATTTACCAGTTGTCCAAATAAAGTGTTTACTTGGAAAAATATAAGGCGAGGTGGTATCAAAAAATTTGAGGTTAGTATCATGCTATCTTTGCCCAAATCTACTTTATTACTTACAGTATTATTAATATTTTATTATTATTATTATCTGGCGTGCAGAAGTTCTCAGACAATCATCATGCACAAGTTGGCGAACAGTTTTAACATTTTTGGGGGCTGAGCTCGCTGAAGCTCCTCCTGATCTCTCGTCATCTTCCAGTGATGTTGTTCTTCCGCTCTTGAAGCTTGCATGTCGCTCAAAACACCTCGAACGACTCTTTGCAGCCTCATTGGCGAAACTTGCTGAATCAAGTCAGACGTCTCCGTGGCAGATTTACTCAGTTTTATGTAGAATTTCACGTTCTCTCTCTTTGTTCTAACTTGCTTTCCATGATGAAATGGTAGACGTGGTAACGTACATGGTCAGCTGCAGCACAGACACATGGAGCAGCGACCTTCATAAGTCAGTGTGCCAAAAGACACGGTCCTGTGTACATCAGGAGCCGAGTGACTGGAGCTAGTCTGACGTGCCATGTACGTTACCACGTGGTCTCAGTAACTCTCAATAGTCTCTGTTTATTGTCAGTGGAGTGAGAAATCCTTCTGACCAATCAGAGCGCAGAACGTTTCTCACTGACCTAAAGACTGGGCAGAAAAAAAATCATTGGACATTACAGTATTTTTTTTTTACGATTATCAGTGTACTCCTGCTCACGGCTGCATTTCATTTGGTGTGTGTGTGAGTGAGAGAGACAGAGCGTTTATTCCGTGGGGAAATATGGAAATATTTACCCTGATTGCTCCTGCCACTTTCCTGCGTTCTGCTGATGGCTACAGAACATATTTCGGTCTAAAGCTCTTTGGAAATTGAATTTGCAGCTGAAAAACCGACGAGCCCTTTTTTTTGAGGGTTTTGCTTATTTTCTGTTTCTACAAAGCGGCTGTTTGGTGAAGAATAAATTGTGCAGCGTTTTTCACTTTACATCAAACACGCTTGATAAAAACCGAGATGTGTTTGGAGGCAGAAATGTTGCTTTAAGAAAATAATTAAAATAAATAATTAATTCTGCTTAGAATAAATGGCAGCACGGCCTGAACACACACACACACACACACACACACACACACACTGAGTGACTGGTAATGGTTTAATCCTCCTGTTTCTGGTTAATTAGCATCAACGCTGCACTGTGAATTAGCGTAAGCACATTAACGCAGTGGTATTTCACGTGTCTTTGTCACGTCTTGCCCGAACTAATTTCACCTGAAAGTGAACATTAATTAGCTTGACGTTCCTGCGCACTCGGTCCTCGGTCCTCACTCTCTCAGCCTCCGGCTTTAATGGGCTGCTTTAATGATCAGCGTATTTAAAAATAAGACTTAAATAAGCGCGGGGTTAAAGGTGATCTGAGAGAGATTTTATGGCTCGTGTTAGCAGAATTAATCTGAGCCTCGATCTCCTCTGACTTGGCACAAATATTACCCAATAAATAAACCATTATTCACTGGATGAGTTTATAGCGCCGTAAAATTCAGACATGGGCACACGGCACAGCTGTACAGTAAATATCTTATTATGCTTTTAAAGAAGCACTGTACAATTTCCGACATATTAATAGATATTTATAAAGCTCATGAATATTCACACGGCTTCTTTAAAAATCATAATGTTGTACAGTGTTGGTTTCAGCCCGAGCAGATCATTAGGAGTTTTATTATTTATTGTGACTTAATATTTAGAGATGTGTGTGCAGCCTGCTGTGTGATCACCACCAACACACTGACTTGGTACAGTAAAGCAACAGATAACAACCGTTACTAAATAGCATCTCTAGGGGGCGCTGTGAGGGTCCACACACCCCTGCAGAGAGACCCAGAGGAGTGCTACAGGTGGGATTACACTCTATATAAAACACTGGAGAAACAAATCATAAAGATTCATGAAGACTTAGAAACACTTGTTGCTTACGGAGACTTTTTGACTGAAATCGAAGGCGTACAAAGACTTGGTTGGTTGAGGAAGTAGACTTACAAAGACTTTTTCATTGATGATAAAGAGTTTCTAAGACCTGCAGTGTCTTCTTAAAGTCTTTAGTTTCAATCAAAACATCTTTGTAACTCTTTAAATTCAATCAACGAGTCTTCTTAAATCTTCGTAAGGTTTGTGTTCAATCAATAAGGCGTATGGAGACTTCTGAAGATTTATAAAGATTTGTTGCTTAAAGCGAAAGACTAACGAATACTCCTTGATTGAAAATATACACGAAACACCTGGAGGTAAGATCATGACCTCCACTCTACATGAACCTGCACATGGCGACGAGTTCAAGATGAACGACTTGTCGCCGTTATCAAAAACAATAATAGGTAAATATTAAAGTTCATTTCCCAGCGATATCATCCTGGAGCTCAAAGCTCCTCCTTGTCATGTGACATGGCACCTCTGAGGTGCCTAACATTAACAACAGAATTCCACAGCAAGAGTTACAGAAACATACGGTGGACCTACAGGTCGTTCAGGCTGCGTTCACTTTACAATCCACGTTTTTTGCTGTCATGACGGTTCACACTCGAAACTAAAACAGCATGCATGTGCATATCCATACGTGTCTGCTCGCGCCGTCTGAATTAAACACGTCATATTTGTACGAACAAAGGACATGATTTTAGTCAAAAATCTGCTTCAGGACGACGAGCAGTGAGTCGGCTGGATTTGTTGTGGTCCAGAAGATGGAAGAAATCTCGCTTTAGTTGTTTTAGAACTCATCATCATCGTATGTACCGTTTTATCCCGTATACCGGGTCACGGGAGGCCTGGAACCTGTCCCATGAGGTGCACCCTGGACATGGTGCCAATCCATTGCAGGGCACAAATACACACACACACACACACACACACTAGGGGCAAGTTAGGAAAACTTAATCTAATCTGCATGTCTTTGGACTGTAGGAGGAAACCAGAATACCTAGATGAAACCCACCAGGCACAGGGAGAACATGCAAACTCCATGCACACAGGTGCCAAGACAGGAATTGAACCCAGACGCTGGTGGTGTTAACCACAACACCACCGTGCCGCCTGTTTCATAACTAAATTTTAAAAGCTTTAGCACTTTGTTTTGTGGATCAGCATTCTGAGATTTTATTACTGTGTTTAAAATTTTACACAGCAGCTCAGAGACCAGACGTACAGAGATGTTTTAGTACTGAAATTTACATTTATATTTACATTTAGTCATTTAGGTAGACGCACTTATCCAGAGTGACTTACAAAATTGCTTTGAAGTTTCTGTCATTTGACAGATCCTTACACTTGGTTACTTGGCTCTGCTGACTCTGCTGTACGGACATGCTGTGTAGGACACACACACACACCCTGTGCAAGTACACACACACACACACACACACACACACAAACACACACACACATACACTCATCCCGCATGAGCACACACGTACAAACACAAAATAAAATATGTTTTACGCACACACGTGGTCACAGTGTTATAGTAAACAGTACACGCACACACGGATGTTGATTATACAAGTGAGAGACCCAGCAGGGGAGACGATTACCCACAATTCCGCAGTGCAAGAGAGAGAAAGACATTGGCCCAGTTGTGATCACGTGACGCTCGGCGTCAAAACAAGAAGCGCATACGTGATACATGATACTCGGTACTTGTAAACCAAGACTTGCTCGTTTATCAAGACAATATTTATTAAACATTTTTGCTTGTCTTGCGCAACGCTCGCTGACAGGGTTATTTGCAATCTGAGGTTCCACTGTAAATGTAAACATTGGTATCTGGTGCACTGCAGTGTCTATTTCTTGTACAATACACATGAGCTGCGATTTAACCGGGAGTAGAACCGAGGACTATCTGTATTCAACAGTAAATACGACATGATTCATTAATTCATTACACCTTTAGAAAAAGATGTGTGACTCTTTTAGTGTTTGATTTTATAAGCATAACCCTTAGTATTTATTACAGAAACATTATAAACACACTGTACTTAAATTATTAAGAGTCTTTTAGAGTTTAGAGTTAAACCTTCCTGTTCCTCCTCATCACTCAGTGTAGATCTGTAACAGAGGAGGAATCGTCTTCTTCTACATTTTTATCAGCTCTAACACACACCACTGATTTTACACTTCCACACTTCGACTCAGACCGCACTGGAGCAGAAATAAGAGTCGGAGCATTAAACAGCGTACAGTCTGTACCGTCTAAACCGTCTATGTGTTTTACACGACAGAAAGTCTACAAAGTGTTTTTTTTTTTTGTCCTCCAGGTCAGAAAAACTCCAACGCCTTCTTTATGACGTCTATAAAGCAAAAGCCAAAGAAAAGAAAAACTCCTTAGCGACATGCTGACTTTAGCACAGAGCCAGTGTGGCTTCAATTAGCTATAAATCACAGTGATAAAAGCTAATACAGCCGTTTGGAGGAGGAGATGCGGCTACACGCGCGGTACAAGCTGAGCACTCTGAGGAACAGCGAGCCGGGGAAGGATTTATTAGCCGTCAGAGCGAACGAGGTTTACAGCGTCCTGAACGCTCAACTCAACTCACTCTGTAGTCATGTGTCTAGTATTAAACATTATGCAAATGTTAAACTGTTCAAAGGTTAAAAAAAATGTGCGTTTGTGTGATGTTTGTTTCAGTGGACATTGGGAATATTAACCATAACCCACAATGCAATGCGTTAAAATGGAAGATGATGTACAAACTGTGTCTAAAGAATGGACCACTTCCACTTTCAGCAGATATTAGAGTAATATATAAATATAAATCTATAAATAATTTCTTTTAGGGATTTTTGTTGGGCTTTTTATAAGCGTTTCACATGAACTTTACCTCTATGACCTCATCGGCGGCCATCAGAGAGACACCTGTGAAACTGTGATGTTTTATATATACAGTATGCTGGGGCGCTACACTGGAAATCCAATTTTCCTGCCGCTAACGACGGCCATGTTGGATTTTGGAGCTTGGAGTGAAATGTCATGCAACATGTCTTCAGTCTGCTTTGCTAAGGGCTAAGAAGCAGATTAGCTAACTGCTTGAGGCTCTGAAACAACATTTTAACAACAACAACAACAACAAAAATAACAATGCAACTACAATCATAACCTGAATTTGCATTTGATAACTAATAGGAATAATGCTACAGTAGTAATTACTGTAAAATATGTCAATTAAATTAAATAATATTATAATATACACTGTGGCTTAGGCTACTTATATACTATTACTCTTAGCAATTTAGAGTATGAGAGTGTTAGCACATTGTCATATTTGTACAAACAAAGGACTCGATTTTAGCCAATAATCTGCTTCAGGTTTTTCTCTGGAGGACGTCGAGCAGTGAGTCGGCTGGAAGAAGGAAGAAATCCAGACATCTTGCTTTAGTTGTGTTAGAACTCATCATCATCATCATCGTATATACCGTTTTATCCCGTATACCGGGAGGCCTGGAACCTGTCCCATGAGGTGCACCCTGCACACGGTGCCAATCCATTGCAGGGCACAAATACACACACACACACACACACACACACACTAGGGGCAAGTTGGGAAAACCAATTAATCTAACCTGCATGTCTTTGGACTGTGGGAGGAAACCGAAGTACCCAGAGGAAACCCACCAGGCACAGGGAGAACATGCAAACTCCATGCACACAGATGCCAAGGCGGGAATTGGACCGGGACCCTGGCACATTATTATATGCGCTAGCCGATCAAACCACGGAGCGATGAATTCTCTCTAACAGGTTTATATTAACATGCTCGTTCTCGTACAGAAAAAATGTTTTCTGTAAGGAGAAATGTGTTTCTGTAAAATGTACGGAAGGAGTCTCCAGTGTCAGACGTAAAGCTGTAACTGTGAGTTCTCTTCAGGACAGAGGCGTTTACACACTGTGTTGTGGTTTGTTAGTAACAAGCCAAGCTGCTGATTTATTACCTAAAGTGAAGAGAGAGACAGGTGAGGGAACGAGTGTTTATAGCTGCTATAACGTAAAGTGACATCAGGATCTCAGTCATTTCAGTGAAGTTCCACATTAATTGCTAAAAGATGGCGTCTGGATGTCAGACTCGTTCAGGGAATTTCCGTTTTCAGTCACAGCGTCTTTAATCCGCGCTCCGCCCGACAGAAAGGCTCCGAGGAAGCGCCAGGTTTCAGCCGATGGTGAAAAAGCGGAGAAACTGTTTATCTCTAATCACAGCCTGTCACTTTTCACTTCACTCTTAAATAAATTCAGGGGTGTCTTTTATTCCACAGCTATTCAGGACTTTAAATTAATCAGTTTACACTTCACACGCCTGCGTCTGCCAAAAGAGTTAGCCTCGCGCTGACAGCAGAAAGCGCCGTCCATCAAAAAAAAAAAAAAATGAAAAGAAGCCACAATAATGTGCTTAAAAAAAAATAAAACAAAACAAAGCCTAACACAAAAGAACACGCAGGAACACCGCAGAGGCTCAGCTGACTGTATCGCTCATAAAAAACCCATCAATCTGCGTCCGAGAGCCTTTGTGATTTCCAATAAAGGCGTTTAATGGTGTGACTGCGGCGCAGCGGCTCACTTTGTGAAGGACCTTGAAGTTCAGAGCGAGTTAAGGACACAAACACTCGTCTCTTCCCAGCCTCCATTCATCACGCTGACAGATTTCGCCTGGTGGAAATAAATGGATAAACAGGAGATTAAATGAAGGACGTGTGGGCCGGGCTGCGAGCGAACACAAACCTAATGATCCGCTTACAGAATGGATCAATAGCGCTCGAACCACTCGCGAAAAGTCTCTACTGTATATCTAAAGTCAATAGACACGAGTACTGAATCATTTTATTACTAATACTATATATATATATTATTATATTATAATAGATATTATATATATTATACTATATTATATTATTAATTATTTATTTCCTATACATAAATAGGAATTTACATCATTTTTTAGTTAATTACGTATTAAGTTATTACGTATTAAACGATGACCTGCTTATTAGGTAAAAGTAATAAATATCTCGGTAGTTTGGTTTGTTATTACACCAGGATGTCCTAATTAGTGTTTTAGTATAAATTATTTATAATTTAATTTGAAAAAAAAAATGCCTACTGTAAAAGATTTAATTTGTTTACTGCTTATTATTTCAGAAGCTACAAAGCTAACTAGCATCTAGCATCATAGCTAACACAAGGCTGAATCCCAAATCCCTCTCTAACCCCTGATCAAGGGCACTACATAGTACACTCTACATAATGCACTTTAACACTGTTTGGGATTCGACCCCAGAACCCTGAAGTTAACGGAGCTGATATTCTAAAGTGTA
>JAOVVB010000029.1:698107-708606 GCA_028570985.1 Heterobranchus longifilis | reverse complement strand
CATAAAATAATGTTTGTAATTAATAATAATAATTGATTTGAGATCATTTTTAGACCATTGCTGTTGGACCAGGTGCTGGAGGCTGGTGTGTGTGTGTGTGTGTGTGTGTGCGTGCATGTGTGTGTTACTCTGAGCTCTCAGGGAGCTGCAAGATTTCCAGCCTCGCCTCAGCGTCAGACCGAACAGAGGAAAGAATTATGAGGCAGAAATAATTTATACAGCCTCAACAATGCGTAACGGGGAAGAAAGCAAACATCCATCCATCAGACGCAGAGGGCTGGGGCAGAGACGGAGCAGCGGCGCTGGCGTTGGATCAGACCGGGGATTGTGGGAATATTTGAGATGCTGATTGTGATTCATGAGTGACTGAAGGAGAAACCTGATGTTTCATTTTAAGTGTTGAATTTAGCACCTGCAGTTTTACACTAGCGGTGTTTGCTCACATAAGCATAAAAATGCTTAGCATAAGAATTTTTTGGTACTCATCAGGACTGAAAGCGAGTATTCTCCTTCACCTGGTATCAGAGGTATTTATACTTCGAGTGAGTGATACAGTGTGTATTAACACACACTACTGTAGCTCTTCCTTCTTCTTAATTACATTTCCAAGGAAATAAAGTATCATTTCACTCTTTCACTCTCATTCAGACATTCAAAGCACATGTGATAAATCTGAAAAAACTTTTCTTTCTCTTATCCAGCCTGGCTCTCTACACCGCACACCGATCACACGGGATCGGGTCAACGTCCAATCAAATTCATCAAAGTACAAAAACCTATTAAAAGCTGCACCAATTCATCCTCAATCTCTGACCTTCCTGTGTACTTGGTGCCCTAGCAATCTCTGTGTGTGTGTGTGTCTGTGTGTGTGCATAGACGGATAACCGCTCCTGGTTCTACTTTAGTAAACTTTTCAGTACGCAGGAGTAAACAAACACTCACTAAACGAGACGTCTCATTCTCCTCCTTTTCTTCGCTAATACCAGGTCACACTGGCATCGATCTGAAGCAAGTACAGTGTCATAGATAAAACTGAAACCTAGAACGACTAAAAATAGGGCTAGACTAACACAAGGCTGCTCAGACTGTGAATACAAACTGAAAGAAAGCTTCACAATCTTACTTAAATTCAAACTGACTTAAATAAACTTACTGATTAGAGAAACATAAAACAGGGATGCACAAGAACGAGAACAATTCGTGAAAAACCTTTGGAAACGTGAGAGTCCGTGTTGTTCAACAGTCGAATTGCAAAAAAATATATATATATACATTTTAGAACAACTGATAAAGGTTTTTTACTTTTCTGATATTGAAATATGTTACATCACTTAGGAAAGGACTGTGAGGCCGTATAGCATTCCCCCCCCCTCCAAAAAAAAAAAATTATTATAATTTAAGTGCCCTACATACTGTGTATGTGATTCTGTTATGTCTGATTGGTCGCTGCACATGATGGCAATTTTGAGAACGTTCAAAACATCGCACAAACAATAGAGGAAGTGGTGCAGAGAACAAAGTGCCTTCTGGTGGTTAAGTGAACATAACTCACATCATTTGAGAGGTGTTATTAAACCTAATTATAAATATTTTACGGCAATAACAAACTTAATTACCAAATTGAAAAATAAAAGCTTATTAAATGAAACTATTTATTTAATTATTATAAATGGTCTCTCATGTCCCACCTGCAGTACCTTCACAGCCCACTAGGCGGACACAACCCATCAAAGTACAAAAACTTATTAAAAGATGCACAAATTCAACCCACACTTTGGGAAACACTTTCCCATTTCCGATGCCCAATTACGAAATTACCGCCATCTTTAAACCAGAAGGGTGTAGTCAAGTGTAGTGTTGTATTACAAAGTATTTAAAAAACAAAATCAAAATGCAATAAGCAGCACAAATGCTTTTTAGTAATAATGGTTTGATCCAAAATAGATTCGATAGGAGAACTGCTCGAAAAGCCATATTAAAGTTTGCCATTGTTGTTGTTGTTGTGCTTGCTGCTAGCATTTTATATTTATTTATTTTTTGCTGCTAGCATTGCTGCTAACATTTCTAGAAAGCATGAAATGACGTGACTCTCTAGCCCATGGAAAAACAAAACCAGTTTTTAGAAGGTTTGCTGCTGAACCGGCACTAGCGCCAGACATGACCTACCTCGCACCTGCTTCACTTTGGTGGAAAAAGAGTAGCTGATGTTCTTTATGACTAGACACCGTAGCCCCTGGGCGGAGCTACGTAAACCTGGGCGGGAATGTGCTCAAGAATTTAAATAAAGTCAAATGTAACTTCGAAAATTTATAAAATAAATAAAATTTCCAAACCCAACTTTAAAATAACTGAAGTTTTACTTTCACTTGAATCTTTTTTGTTGTAACTGAGATTCTAACAAATTATTTATGAGTCTAAGGAAAGAAGTAAGGAATAAAAGCCTGCCTGAGAGGGAGGAGAAGAAGGTTTACATTGTGATAAACGAGGTATTACAGCGTGAGAAATGAAGAGAGATGACGTTTTGGATGGAGGGAACGGTTTCCGTGCGTGTACGTCTGCGTGATGTACGATCACACACAGCCCTGAGGGCAACATATGGCTCTGTAATAACAACTGATGCAACTGCTGAGTGCCTGAGTTCTCAAGGGTGTGTGTGTGTGTGTGTGTGTGTGTGTGTATGTGTGCTTGAACAAAAATGAAAACCAGCATCCTTCCTTTAATCTCATTAGAACTTCCTGTTCCTCCAGATCTCGGTTGTGGAGCGGGCGTGTGCTTTATGGCTGAAAAGCTTTAAAGATAAACTCGCCACGTCGTCTGATTCCAAGTCTATTAGCATCGCTTACTGTACTGATTCCTCATATCAGCTCTGTTTCAAGGTCGAGTATTATTCAGACAAACCAAGGAAGATGCTCTCAACTGAGCAGTGTGTGTGTGTGTGTGTGTGTGTGTGTTTGTGTGTCTCTCTATTGCAAACGATTGTCCCCATAATGATAAGATTACGTGACAGTTTTGACCTTGCAATGACTTATTGCGATGTGATGAAGTGTATACCGTTGGTTATCGAGGTTAGGGTGCAGGTACCCACACACACACACACACACACACACACACACACACACACACACACTGATGAGAAACACCACAAAGCAGCGTTTGGATTCTGATGACTGACTAGTAGAAATGATGGGGAAGGAATTTAAAGGAAAAATAAAAATAAAAATGGCGGCTCACACATGCTCTCAGGACTTCTTTCGATTAGCGATGCCTGAGTCATTTCCCAAATGCGGCAAGGGTCAAATCTCAGCACAAAGAAAATGTCAAGCCAGCAAGCCTGAATATGAACAATGTTGTGCAGCTGAAAGGTCTGTCAGCAGAAACTGAAATCTCTCAGGAGTGTGTGGCCTCGTGTCCCAGAAATACTCCACACACTGAATGTGAAACAAAAAAGAAAAAAAAATCCCTGAGTTTTCATTTTAGTTTTATAAAACCTCGAGTCGTGCTGCTGAGCATCAGAATGGAGAAATGTCTTCGTAAGCACGGCGGTTTTATCGGAACACTAAGGAGGTCTGATTCCTCTCGGCTAGCATAGCTGACTCGGCTAGCATAACTAATTTACCTTAGATCACTTTACCAAACCTACACAGCTCAAGAAACTAACTCGCTAACACCAGAGATCAGGGTCATGCGATCGTTATTCAGAGCCTAAAGGAGCATGTTTGCCTTTTGTTGCCATGACGACGGCCTCAACACTGAAACATCCTGAATGTCCACCACTAACTGCCCTGTCTGGTATAAACACTCAACGCTTAGCATCATGTATTTACAGAGAGGGCGCCATGTTAAAACATGTTACTTTAAGTGTTTGTTTAGCAGAACAGCGCCCCCTGTCTTTTAACCAGTGAGTTTTAATAAGTGAAGGATGTTACAATGTGTTACAAGTTTTATCGTCTAGGCCAGTGTATGTACTTGTCTACATTAGAATTTTCTGAATAGCATGTGATGCTAACAATAAAAGGTCCACTACTGTACCAAAGAGAAAAATAAATAAATCCTGGCCTGTATTATAACTGTAAATATAATTTAGTATATTATTAATATTATTATTATTAAAATTACATAATATACTGTAAGTCCTTGGTAAACCTTTGTGCTTATAGGAGTCCCGCTTGACAGAACATAAAACGTAAAGGGATAAAAACGATAACGTGCCGTTGTTTTAATAAATGCGATGTGGTGTATGAGTGTGTGAGCAAGGTGTGTGAGTCTCCTCAGAGTGTTGTGTTAGTGTGTTTATGTGGGAGGCCGTGCTGAGCGAAAAACATAAACAGCGAGTCTCAGTTTGCAACACAAAACGTTGACCTGTTTTTCTCATTTTTTTAATGCATTACAGTAGAGTGTTGGAGGATCTGCCTTATGGGCTCGCTCTTTTCTTTACATTATACAAACACACACACACACCAAACATCAGCGTCTCTGTCCTCACCGAGAGGATGTAAAGTGGATGTGGAAGTTTTTCCTGTGTGTGTGTGTGTGTGTGTATGTGTGAGGTTTAAGGCTCAGAGTTTGTGATACAGTAATACGACGCCTCAGGGCCCCGACTGCGCATCAGCAAAAACAACACTGCATTTATCTGCATTCATTACAGAAACGGCCGCAGGGGGGATCAGGCGTTTATAATGCGCAGTTGGAGGAGGAGTGTCTCCAGTGCGCACTTTAAACTGGCTTATTTTAGAAAATCCAGGGCTTTTATTACAAGCTGGCAAAAGCAGAGTGTAAATAAATATAAATATAGAAAAAGATAAATATATATAAAAAAAGGAAAGGGACAGAAGACAAACGAAGGTCGGGATGGACACAGACACCGGGAGCTAAATGAACTAGGACAAACAAGAAGCTTAAAACTGCGGGAGAGTGTGTAGAGCTTAACACCGACCGCACATACACCCACAACAGAAGAGCTGAAGTCACTGAAAAACTCAAAGAATTACAAACATACAAATATATATCTGTTATTTCCACTCCTCAGGTGAAGTTTACAACATACTTACTGTTTTGGCAGAAGTATAGTAAATAGTAAATGAAATATGTAAGTGTGTCAAATTTTTCATTAAAGAAGACGTTTAATTAAAATGTGCTCGTGTCCCCTCTATACAAAGACGTTAAGGACAGACTTTAGATAAATCTGACAAAAATAATTTAATATATTTTCATCTGGAAAATTGTGCTGTCAGTGCTGTCTGTGATCACAAAATCAACCCAAGTCTGACGAGTTTTTAAAACCAACTCTGTGGTCAACTTTATTTATATCGCTTTCTCAATGTGAGTAAACTGATTCAGAATCGAGTCATTTCTCATGTTAGTCACTTTCTTGCTGTAATCAAACTGATTCAATGTCAATTTGCTTTCTTACTGTGATTGAGTTGAGTCTCATCCTTACTGTAATTAAGTTGCTTTCTCGCTGTAATCGTGTCGATTCAGAATCAAATCACTTTCTCACAGTGAGCAGATTTAAAGTCAAATTACTTTCTCACTTATTTCCAGTTTACTCCAAGACAAACTAACGATAATGAGGATGATGATGATGGTGATCAAGGTGACTTATTGTGCTTAGACCGAATTATTATTATAACAACAGAAAATTAGCTTTCATTCTGACACGGATCATAAATTCTAGAAGGCAGGACTTAATGTGCATGAGGGCGTTGATAAGTATGTGAGATCCTGAAGTACGCTTGCTAAGACGCCTGTCTCTAAAGTTGGAGTATGGTTGGAGCATGTGGAGGCGTCTCACCGCTGTCGCTGTTGTCGTCCACCAGGATGATCTCCTTCAGCAGGTGAGCAGGTGTGTGATTGACCACGCTGTGTACGGAGCGCAGGATCACCGACAGAGCCTCGTTCACAAAGATGAACACCACAGAGATCTGCGGCAGGTCATCAGGATACGTCAGCTGTCTACACCTGTACAAACACACACACACACACACACACACACATATACACACGCACACACACACTTATTCAGAATGGGCAGGGAAACAGCAGGGGGACACACAGCATGCGACAGATCTGTTTACATCAGAACGAGAGAATAAACTGATTTATGATGCACGTTTAAAGCAGATTAATAAAGTCACATTTATTATACTACTTACACATGAAGCAAAAGAAACAGTGCATTATTATATTTAATTAATAGATTTAATAAATGGTTATTAGCTATATTCATCTCCCAGGTTAAACATCTTAATCTTAAAAAGCTTTTTTCGGATTAGAATGAAAAACTCCAGGTAAGAAGTGAAGCAATAAATAAATAGAGAAATTTTCATTTACAACAATTTGTATGTAATTGGAAAAGTGTCAAGATCCCGATCACACTAATTAGAGTTTAGTTCTCAAAGTGTATCTGTGTTTACAAAAGCATCGATTAAAGCACTTACACACCTAATAGTCCGTTTGTCGAGTCCGAATCAGAGCGAACTTTACAGCTGGGGTTAATTTGTAACTGGAATAGTTTCAAACTGCTGATAATTAAACAAACCAACAAATAAAAAAGTTGTGTAAGATATGTGTACAGCTGAAGGTCCATTCCTAAATCCTAGGTTGAGGGGAGGTAGTTCAGGGATTAAGGTGTTGGACTACTGATCAGAAGGTCCCGGGGTCAAACCCCTGTAGCAACAAGTCGCCAATGTGGGGCCCCTGAACAAGGCCCTTAAGCCTGGACTGCTCAGATGTATAATGAGATAAAATAGATAGATAGTGGTGTCTGCCAAATGCTGTGAATAAACTCTTTTTATTTACTGGTCAGAAAATGAGAACAGAAATGTTAAAGATCACACAGAACACGGAGCCGGTGCTAAACCTCCAAGACTCCTGACTAAGATCGGTGCTTTGGAACATTTACAGTAATCAGCTCACATCCACAAAACTGTTGCAAACAACTCAACTCAACTCAGCACACACACACACACACACACACACAGCATGTCTGAATCACTGACTGGAGCTGAGTCGAGTCTTTCTAACTAAAGTAGATGTTGACTCAAAAACAAATGACTTGTTGAACCACTGACTTACTGAAGTGAAGCTGATTCAGAGTCGAACCACTTACGTGACTAAAGTTTATTCAGACTTAAGTTGATTCCGAGTTGAGTCACTTCACGATACACTTTCTTAATGCAATTAAACTGAATGAAACTGAGTCCAATCAATCTGATGACTTTCTCTTTATTCTCTCTTGCTTTCTTTCTGCAGACGGTTTGATTCAAAGTTTGTGCGTCCTCACACACACACACACACACACACACACATGAAGTCATAAAATACAGATTTAAGAGCTTTGTGGTTTTTATGGTTTAACACTCCTTCTAATTTCATCGCCATTTTGTCCGTTATAAAAAATATATTTAACCTGTGAAAAAAATTACTCTTTAGATAATTATAAAAAACAAATTCTACATATTCAAAAAATATCAAAAGTTTTTACACCCCTAGAATTTAATCAGTTCAAACTGTTATTTCTCACAGATTAAAGAACATGAAGAACATCATCAGTGTTCCACTGTGTGGAATTTATTAACAGCTTGGTCTCTGATGCGAATCTAAACGAGTGATTTATTAAAGACAGATACACTCAGAGGATAAAGAAACTGCGCCTGTAGATGAAAGACTTCACAGAGATTACAGATAAAGCAAAAGATTATAATAACTACTGTAAAACAGAAATGTGTGGTGTGAAGTTTTTTTTTTTATTATGGTATCGTTTCTATAGCGACAGCTCATTTACAGGGACGTGTACGGAGGCGGTGACGTGGTGAATGTTTACGTAACCTATGGAAGGAGTCTCCAGTATCAGCTCTAGCTGTACGTTTTTAAGAGTTTGTGCTTCTTTTTCGTTTTTTCCCTAACAACAACAACAATAATGCCAAGCTGTGGTTTATTTTGTCAAAAAAGAAACTTCAAAAAAGAGGAAAAAAGGAGGCTGGTGAGGAAACATACGTAAGTGAGAATATATATTTAAAAAAAAAAACTTTGCCCAGATAAAATAAAGTATGATGAGTAATTGTTGAGGAATAAACCACTCAGGGTAATAACTGCTCACAACAGCATCTGCACTTCATCACACAACCCTGACGTTGATTATTTTCCAAAAACAGCACCACACACTCAGAACACACCGTTCTGGATATCTTACTAAAGAATATTTTTGAGAACTGTACTTCAGCATTAAAGTGTTACATTACTGGACTTTTAATCCTGAGTCTTTATTCTTCTCTAATTGCTGACGTATTTACATTTTTTTAATTTGTAAAGATTAAAGTCGGTAAACGAGTCTGTGCTAATTAAAGGAATAAACTGGAGGCGGTGTTTCATTTTAGAGAGTTTCAGCAGCATTAGCAGAACACAGACTGCAGTAGAACAGAGCAGAGCTGATAAGCCTGGTGATGAATGAGGCGTCTTTATCTCAGTCCCACACTAACTTTTATTTATCTGCGGCAGCGCAAAGAGCCAGGGACTGCAACGTAACGAAGGAAAAAAAAAACAAACATTAAATAAACTTCCTATTGTTTTATAGTCTGCTGCTTTATGGTAATATAAAATAACTCCCTCATGCCGGGATTACGCTGATTACGAGACTGCGTTTGGATTGAAGGAGTTGTCTGAATAGCAGCTATAATACTTGTGTGATAGTGATTTCGCTCTCTTCTTGTGATTTACCACTTTGAAAAATTAAATCGTCTAAATCATAAAACAAGACAGAACGTAAACTGTCTGAGAATGATTTACTAACTTGTAACTCATATAAAGCTATATCTACAGTTACAAATCATAAAAAAGGAAACAATACTGATGAATAAAGACGACTTCTGTTAAATATATAGTTATGGTAAATATAAGTCAAGCACACACTGATGTATTTTATCTCATGATATACCACACCATGGTTTTCTCAGCGCCATCTGTAAGGTGAACATCAGATTTATATGAATGTGTCTCATTCTGATTATGGTGAGGTTATTATTTCCATAGTAACAGCTCATTCACAGCACATGCTTCAGGTTTTAAAAGTCATGGTCTTGTTTAACAAAATAAAACGTCAAATCACTGTTGATGTGAACTTTTTTTTTCTATAAAAGGTGTTTATTTAACTTTTTCCGGAAGGAGTGTACAGTGTTAGAGATTTGTAACCCCCAAAAAGTGTGACACAAGTTAAGCTTTTTGGCTTCATTATGAAAATGATAAGAGAGAGTGAAATAAAAAGGAAAGAAAGTGAGAAAAGAAAGAGGAAGGAATTAACCTGTTGTGAGTGTGTTATTCCTTACATACGTAATAAACTTTCTTTGTACTTCATGCAAGGTAAGAGAAAGTGGCAGGGCTTACAGGCAGGAAATACCTACACACCTGTCAATCATTCTAGATTCACATGACTTTTGCTCTTCTGTTTTAAAGGAAGCTCTTATTCCACGTTCTTGAGCAGTAACTCAGACTAATGTAGCATGTGAAACTGCAAATGAAATCAGGGTAAACATCACTGTACATGTTGGATTAAACTGTTGTCTAAAGGCACCACAAACAATTGTTAATACAAGGGGCGTTTAAGTCAAAGTCTGACTTTTGATTATTTTTTTTTATAATCCCCTGATACTCTAATGCACTTATCCCAGTGTTTTACTGGCGCTTTGACACCATCAAGGTAGAAGGTTTTCTCAGTATGCCGGAGTTGGACTGTGTGCTTCATGTCTAAAACACCGGCCTCCCAGGAACTCATTTTATTGGCCCAAAAAGTAATGAAATGTCTTAGAGCGAGGTCAGAACTGTACGAGGGACATGGCAATAACTCTCGGCCGAGTAGCTGTAATGTGTAATTGGTGTTGGTGTACAGTTCCCACAGACAGATGTGCCTCTTCTTCAGGATCAGGCGTTCCACTGAATATTCATGTGAATGACTGCAGTGAGCTCAGAGACACCTCGGCTGGGATCGTCATACACGGACGTACAGCCTTCTTTAAAACTGTTGCACCAATTACGTTTCACTGCGGCTCATCACTGTACTAGGCTTTAAGTCTTCTGTAAATGTCAATTGCATGTTTTACACCTTCATTCACCTGGAATTTCATCACGAGTCCCAGTTTGACTCGAATGCCCCTTTGTAACATTTCTTAAAAATATTATTTACTATTTAAAAACAAAGTAAACACATTTACAGTACTAGTATGGTTCAAGGTAAATCCAGAGTGAACAGATGCTACCAGCTACCTTTTACCAGTTTGTGATAAAGTTCTGGACACAGATGCTGTTTCACACACTCGAGGCGTCCTGATATAAAACGCAATAACGCAGCATTACCAGCAGTTCTCATAAGACACACTCGGCCATAAAAACATCCCATTTTTCAAGGTTTTCTAGATAATATGATGATATTGCTGTGCAGTCGAGCGTGCGCAACAGTAATTACATGTGATACACAATGAAAGCAAGAGAGAGAGAGCGTTAATTTATTC
>JAOVVB010000029.1:623584-634256 GCA_028570985.1 Heterobranchus longifilis | reverse complement strand
TTGAAAAACGAACAAGTCTTGGTTTACGAGTACCGAGTATCATGTATCACGCATGCGCTTCTTGTTTTGACGCCGAGTGTTACGTGATCACAACTGAACCAACGTTTTTTTTCTCTCTTTTGCGCTGCGGAATTGTGGGTAATCGTCTCCCCTGCTGGGTCTTAATGCGCGTCTCTCACTGGTATAATCAACATCCGTGCACGCATTTTCTCCCTCAGCCTGTCGTTATGTGTGTGCGCACGCGCGTAATTTGACACCATGCCGGTTCACACACTCTCTTTCTGCCTCGCCTTTAGCGTCTGTGTGTGTGTGTTTGTGAACCGGCACCGTGTCAAATTACGCGCGAGCGCACACATAACGACAGGCCCAAACACACAGCCCCAGCGCCTGCGTGGATAAACGGAAACACTTATCTGTCGGGATTTATTTTTTACTTTTTTTCATTAGAAGATTAAAAATCCATTTTCTCCCTCAGCCTGTCGTTATGTGTGCACAATGTTGCCAGGTTGACTACAAGAACGCACAGCGTATTTCTCAGGCTCTGGTTGTCAAAAGTTGGTTAGCTTGTTAGTATCACCAGAGCATTTTATAACTATTGGATATCAACAGGTACAAGTGAAATTATGTGGTACATGTTTAAAGTGAGGGTCTGTGTATGAGGAAGAAATAATTAAATAGAAAACGTACATTTAAAAATGTCTGAAATGATTTAATGAATATAGAAAATAGAAAATTTGAAAATGAAACACCTCCTGACCAATCAGAATGGAGGATTCAGAAGTGCCCTGGTGTGAATTACCATCATCATTATTATTATTACTAACTGCATGTTGTTGTTTTTTTAATAAAGATGGCGTGTTGATAAACAGTCCTGAGTGTTATACAGTGCGACTCTGAACACAGAGACGTGGTCATTATGTCGTGATGATCCATCATTAAAGGTCAGTGTTACACAATAAACACCACTGACTCAGTACTAACACTCACACAGCGCTGTGCTGCTGACTTTAACACCTTTTACATCACACACTCCTTAAGCATGAAGGAGGAAAATGGAGAGATTAAAGGAAAAGTTTAGGCAAGAATGAAGTGTTAGGCATGTTCCTCATTACTGCGAGCGGCGCTGATCAGAGAATAATGCGGCTTTGTATTCAGGGTAAGACGCTAACGTCGCTAACAAAGAACAGAAACTTAAAGCCTTATTCTGCTCTTTGTTAATATTTCATTTCATGCTTTTATTAAATATGAGAATTAAATTTATTCATTTATTTGTTTGTTTCTTCATTTTCTATGGTTGCTTTTTCTCCATCAGCTCTGTTTAAATTAAAGACAGACAGAAGACAGACTGCACATTTTTACAGCTGTTCAACTATAAAATATAAGGGAATGCCTGCGGCAATGACACACACACACACACACACACACACACACACACTCTCTCTCTCTCTCTCCCTCTTTCTCTCATCTCTCTAATGGAGAAGTGCTCCACTTTATCATCACCATTTATTACTTTCAAATGGGAAAAGGGCTGTTCACAATTCCCCTAGCACACACACATACACACACTCCTCATTTGATGTGTAGTATTAAAATCAGCGTTGTGTATAACAGCTGAATGTCTCTGTTCTCAGTGAGATTAGCAAAGTTACAGCACTTTACAGCGCTAATGGGACACACACACACACACACACACACACACACACACACATATGTTTCAATATCCTTCTAAGGACCTTCTAATGTAAATTTTATTATTAAGATGCATAATTAATGCAGGGCTTCACTTTAATTTAACCCCAGCCTCAGTAACAAAAAAACTGGAAGTGGTCGCTTTTTTTCTTAAATAATCCAAATATATAGTGAACTAATGTACATTTTAATTAAAAAACAAAAAGTGACTTTAGTGTTGTGAGGCAAATCTGAACCAAGACACCCAGGTCTATATGACTTTACATAGCTGGGATATAAAGTCCAGACCCCGTACACACAACATACTTACAGACCCTGACTCTGGAGTGAATTTAAAGCGTGCGTGTGTGTGTGTGTGTGTGTGTGTGTGTGTGTGTGTGTGTGTGTGTGTGTGTGTGTGTGTGTGTGTGTGTGTGTGTGTAGCAGATTCAGCCCGTTACCTGGTCATCAGCACTGTAATGAGTTCAGCCAGGTGTGTTCGTGCACTACATTTGAGCATCTACACTCTCGCTGGGGTGGAAATACAGACTTTATTGGATTTATTCCATTAGTTCACTTCTTGTTGTGTTTATGCGTGTATTTATATAAAGACTTAAAGAAGACTCTTAAACCCTGTGCAGTTCACTGTGTCGAATAAATATATAACTCAGAGAATACTGTTCATCTTAACCATAAATACCTTACATGATCTGTTTCAACTCAAACATTCCTAAACAACAGAAAACATTCCAGAACAACTTAAACATCCCCAAAGAACCCAAGCATCCTGTAACAACACAAAAATTCACAAACAAAATAAACACTCCCAAACAAATATTTCCCACCTCCGATGCAACCAGAAAATTTCAAAACAACTCAAATATTTGCAAACAACACAAACATTCCCAAACAACACAAACATTCCCAAACAACACAAACATTCTCAAACAACACAAACATTCCCAAAAATCACAAACATTCCAAAACAACTCAGACACCCCAAACATTTCAGAACAACCCAAACATTCCCAAACAACCAAAACATTCCCAAACAACCAAAACATTTCTAATCTCTCCAAACATTCCCAAACACCCGGACATTCCAAAAACAACTTAAACATTCCCAAAACAGCTCAGATATTCCTGTACAACCCAGAAAATACCAAACATTCCCAAACAACTCATGTTGTTCCCAAATGTTCCCAAAACAGTCAAATATTCCCAAGCAACCCAGACTCTCCCATGTGGTGCTACGGCAGCAAAGAACACAGATGTGCTAGTTTAAAGTTATAACAATCAACAGAGTTTTTTCAAGTTTAAAGACATTAGGTGCAAAAATACAATATAATAAAGCGCAACAATCCAAAGTGCAGAAGAATAGCAGAAGGCAAGAAAAAGCATTTTAAAAAAATGTGTGTGTGTGTGTGTGTGTGCGTGAATAAGTTCTGTCTGAGGGTGTATCCCACTAGGAAGAGCCTGGTGGCAGTAAACCTGACCCCCCTGTGGAGCACCTCCTGGAACACCACAGTAGTGGACGTAGTCGGGAGCAAAGCGAACTCCTGAACCAAACGCTGAGCTGTTTCTGAAAATCTTCAGTTTTTAAACCATCCTCTTCCCTGTAACGGTCTTCAGTAAGAATGATGGAGGTATTTTGAGGTGCTTGGTGTCTCCTACTGTATAGTGATGATGCTCCTCCACCATTGGACAAACAGCTAATCACAAACAGCTCGAGGAGACTTTTGCACTGGTAAGGGAATACAATACGCCAAACTTTTACTGGTCTCTGTAAAAGTGCACTCCATGTGGACTTTATCCACCAACAAGTGTCTCATACTGTATATACACACACATAACACACAGCATACATAACAAACACCCCTACACACTATCTAGTTCACTTTATGTTCTTATGTGGACCATTTGTGACACAGCATATAGTCTTCTCTGTATTAGTGCACTATAAGGGGAGTGCAATAATGACTTCTACACTTCTACAATTGGGACACAGACGTTCATAAGTGGAGTACTGACACACACACACACACACACACACACACACACAGCTTGAGGGAAACATTAATATCTCATATGATGTATTCAAATTACTCCTGTGTATAACATCTCTGTTCAAATAGAGATTAGCAAAGTTATGACACTTTACATAGCTAATAAGACACACACACACACACACACTGATTTGCTGTTATTAAATAGATGTGATTAGAAACTCACAGGACATGACGTGAGGTTGAAGTGACTCGTCAATCACACACTCACGACTAGAAAGTGGGACACGCGCTACGATTAATCACACAGCGTCATCCACACACACCCACACACAAACATACACCCACACACACACACACACACACACACACGCACACGCGTCATGACATTACTGTGGTTCAGACATTCTCTTTAGGTAGACTAAAGAGACTAACATTAAGCTAAAATATTGCTTTTATTGTCATCAGAAATATAAAAATATTTCATTATTTCATTTTTGCTCTATTTTTTTCCTAAATATACATATATATTTTAAAAACAAAGCTGCATTTTATTTTTAAGCTTCAGTTGTAACGAATAAAACAAAACAAAACTGTGACTCGACATTTAGTGACTCAATACACACATTTTATCACACGACGGTTCATATTAGCATTGCTAGCAGATTATAAGCGCAAACTAACTGTACAACCTACACACTCACCAGAGACACCACTTTATTCTCTGTTATCTCTTTTTAACTATGCGAATGTGAATTAAATAACACGCTAATCACTGTCAGATTCCTGACCCTACAGCAGATCAATAGGCAAAATACAGTTAGCATACAGTAAAAATATCGATAATTCTTCACGAGCCTCAATTTGCCGCAGACGAAGAAGAAACCTTATAAGGTTTACCTTCATTTTAGGCATCTGAGTTTTTAGTGACCGTTTGGAATTCGGACCCCCGTAACACCACAGCACCGGGCTGAGGAATCATCAGAGCCGATGGGTTTTGGATAAGATTTGTGGCCTTGCTGTAGAACACTTTCAATAATATACATCCAGTTAAGAAAATCTCATGTGTGTCTGTAGATGTAGACGACAAACGCGTGTGTGTGTGTGTGTGTGTGTGTGTGTGGGGTTGTGTCGCTCGGCACTGTGAACACCGCATGAGGAATAAAGAGCCAGCTGGGATTCAGTTCATCATTCTGTTTACGCGCTCACTACAGAGTGTATGAAATAACGGCGTGTATACCCAATCTGGTGCGCTATACGGGCCGGAGCGCGAGTCAGCTGAGACGCGCTATAAATCTACTCTACATGGGAAATGAAAGGATCTTCAAAATGCTTTCAAGTGCACTAAAATACCATGAACCGTCTGGGACTCAGACTGTAGTGTGTACGGTAAGATATGAAACAGAGTATAACAGATTCACACACCATGTCTCAGTGACTCCGCCCAGTTATTAAATGAGCAAGAAAAACAACTTTATTACACATATGATACCATGACAATACGCTTTTCTCTTCAGATTTAAGCACCAGCTGATGCCTCATCCCTAATCCTTATCCCTCATCTCATATTGTTGTCTTTATAAAATACTAAGATTTCAAATGTGAGCGTCACAGTAAAATTCATACATACAGCGCTACCTCAGCATACAAACGGCCCGCCTCATGAATTTTCACTGTATGAACTTAGATTTTGTAAGACATTTCCCCCGGCATATGAAGCATTTTCAGCATACGAGCAAATGAATCGAGCTGAACCGAACATCTGCTAAGTCGCGTGTACGTTTGGGAGCCGTTCAAAACTGCGTCCGTCAGGGTAAAGTCAAGCGAAGGAAGTGTGGTTTTTAAAAATTTTTTTGCATTTTTGTGCAAGATTTAGTGAAGCCGTAGCACCGCGGGTCACAAGAATGTTATCAAGGACGGTAGCAAGAAGAAAAGGGAGACGCTTTCAGTTTGGTTTTTAAAGCAGCCGGTGCCAAAAGGAATCATAAATAAAGCTTAAGTGAGGTTTAATGTCAATTTATCTCATATTTTACTTCATTTACATGTCTTTTCTAAAAGTTTTGATGTAGATTCAATATGATTATAGTGTTGGCAATTGGTAATATTTTTGTGTGGCTGGGACGGATTATCTGCATTTTTTCCTATGAGACGATGTGCTTCACAATATGAAATTTCACCTTAAGAACTTGTGTTAAGAAAAGTGTGCTGTTGTACCCAAATACACACTCATGACTGTAGTTTTGGACGCTAGTGCATATAGCTCAGTAGTGTCTCTGTACGTCATCTGCTTGGACAAATTCTAAAACAGGAGGTTGTAGACACGCAAACAGAAACAGATCTGAGAACAGTTTAGAACCCCAGAACTGGTTCGATTTAATAGGCCTTGATTCTACAACTGTTCTCAGAACTGCACATCTCTGACTTCAGGGTCTAGAATTTGTCCAATCAGAGGCGTCACACAGAGTAGGTGTGAGGAGTGTGAATTATTTTGCCTTTGATCATTTTTAAACACTAGGGGTTTGGTATTAATCACAGCATTAACACATTAATGCTGACAGCCCTGAATAAAACACAGTGGGACTGTTATTAGAAAATAATCAACAACTCAGTGGTGTGCTGGAGCCGAGTTACTGCTCTTACCTCTAAATTAATCATTTTCTTATAGTGGTAGATCCTCCAGCATTTCAGTCCTCTTATACCACAGTGAGGAACATTCCCAGCAGGTTGTTTTTCAAAGTTAAATTGATGAAACGACGTCAGAGTGATGTTTACTACACGCCAACGGGATAACGCTGAAAGAATGTCTTTAACACAATCCGGCAAAAACTATTTCAAAACTATATTAATACCAAAATTAAAACTTAGAAGAAGCGTAAACTCCTCTGATGTTGGAGAAAACTCAAGTTCATGCAATCATATAAACCTGCGCTACTGTCAGAGCTGCTGTGCTTATAGAGAGTTAATCATCATCTTCTGACCAATCAGGCTCCAGAAATAAACAGCACTGTGGCATACAAGTGGATTTTTTAAAATAATTAAAAATAAAGGACAATAATAAAAAAAAAAGAAAAAGAAAAAAATATATATATAACCCATCATTGAATAACTTCCTGTTTCCGTACAGAAGAGGTCTAATCGGATCTCACCGTGACAGCCATGACTTTCTCCCCCAAATGAACTTGAGCTCATTATACTAAAAAAATAAACCAGCACTGCAGTTTCTTAATTGGATTCCAATAGCGGTTACAGAGAGGCAGGGTTTCTTTAAATTACCCACAAGCCCCTTTGCCCTAGCCGCTGCTGTGGGAGTGGAATATGGGAATTGGGGTCGGCTAATCTGGTTTAGTTTTTCCTCTCCTCTATTATGACAAATTAAAGAGCTCTGGAAGCCATATTTCTCTGAGAGGTTGCTTAGCTTGTTATTAGCTAACAGACTCACAAATAGATTAGCATCGACTTGCTGCCACGAGCTTTCACTCGGAATAAAGGTCACACTGTGTTTCTGGTTAGAATAAGAGAATAACAGAGGCATGTGTAGAGGAGAACCGAGGTCGAACTCCACCACAGGTCACTACACAGGGGCTAACAGTCTGACTGCTGAATTATTCCTGATGTTTTTTATGTATTTAAGCCATTTTTATTTAGTTTTGCTCACTTTCTCACTTGGCTTTGGGTTTCTCATCATCTCACTCTCATTAACTCAGTCACACTATCACACTATCACAGTCCCCTACTGTCTCACTATCTCATGTTACACTGACTCACTCTTACTATCTCATATTCACTATCTCGCTAACTCTCTACTCACCCAGTATTACACAGCCAATCCTAATCTTATTTCTTTATCTTCTATCTCACATTCGCACTTTTTCCTAATTTACTTTCTCATTACATCACTCTCACCATCTCACCTCATTCACTATCCATCATTTTTCCATTAGTCACTTTAACTGTTCCTCTCTCGCTATTTTACTTTCACTCTTACTGTGTCATTATCAGCTTACTGACTTGCTATTTCTCATTATCTCATCATTTTATCTCACTGTCTAATTCTTGCTATTTCACTGTCTCACTCTCCGACCTTTAGTATTTCACTTTTTGTTCCTCACTCTTGGTATCTCACTCACACTGTCGCATTGTCTCTCTCACTCTCCCCCTCCTCTCTTTTATTTTCTCATTATCTAACTTATGTCTTATCTTATTTGAGATCTCACTCACTAATTTTCACATCTCTTTATCTCACCCTGCCTAACACACTCTCACTAACTTGTATCTCTCACTATCTCACTTTTACTGTCTCATTTTCAGCTCACTGTCTTGCTATTTATGTTTATCCTACCTTTTTTTTACTATCTATTTTTTTCTTGCTATTTCACCGTCTCACTCTGAGACTCTAACTATCTCACATTTTTTCTCTCTCAGGGTATCTCGCTCCCACTATCTCATTGTTCTCTTTCATTGTCTCACTGGCTTGTTCTCATTGTCCAGTGCTCACCATTTCAGTATATTACTCGCATTATCTTACTATATCACCTTAAGTTTCTCACTTTCACTCATTAGCTCATATTGAACTTTTTTATCTCATAATCTCTCAGTTTCTATTTTGTTTTGTATTTTCTAATTTCCACTATCTTATCTCAATGCCAATCATCTCATTTATATTATCTTTCATTATCTCACTCATCATAGCACAATCCCATTATCTTATCTCCACTGTATGTCTCTGTATCCTCCTTATCTCACTCTCGTTTTATTTTTATTTATATTTATAAGATGATATATCAGATATCCTCTTATCTCACTATCTTGTGTCAGCTCACTCTCAGTGTCTCACTCTTGCTGTCTTATCATCTGTTATCTCACTATCTCGCTATATCACAATATTTCACTGTGACTTGTGTATTACCTGCTCAGTATTTTTACATAAAACCAAAACATATTTATTATATATTTTTAATAAAATAATTTTAAAAATGCTTTCATTTTTTTTTTTAATATTGTAAAGACACCAGACGCTTTTTCCAAGTCACTGATCACACACAAGTCCAGAATTCTGAACCAGATACTCTGGTTTTCCTAGATTCCTACTTTTGATAAACACTGTTTAGGTGTTTTCAGGGTCTCTGTCTTTGTTTCTCTAAATTCCTAGTTTTCTAGTTCCCTTGTGTTGTGCTTTCTTTATTCACCAGATTTATGTAGTATAACTACTGGGGTTCTCCTGCTCACCATGGCAGTATTGCTGGTATCGCCATGGCAACACTACTTTTCAGCCAAGTATCGCCCAGCAACACTATTTTTCACAGCTGGCAAAGAGGCGATGTTAGATTTATTTGGTGAATAAGGTGCATTGCTTTTAGGAAGTCCCCCTAAAGTCCCCTTTAGAAGTGCACCTCAAACAGAACGGAAGCTGTTGAGTATTGAGGAATGACCCGAACCTGTTTGGTTGAAATCCAAAATGTAATCAGTTCATCACCTGCTCCTGAGGTTAAATCGACAAACAAAAACGAGCTTCCTGAAGTCAGTGCTAGAGGTTTAATATACTGAGAACTCTCTGGGAACGTTCTCACACTCAGGGTGATCTTACACTAAACACTTTGTACCCTGCCTGGGTAAGTTCACTCCTAACCTGCTCAGATTTCACATCAGTCGTATTGTTCCGTACCTGAGGACAGACGGGTATCTACACACCCTGATACAGTAGGGGGCAGTATTCACCGAGTAGGTTTAACACAAAAAGGAAGAACAAGAAGAGTAGCAGGAGGTCAACCTTCACATTATACATATTTTTGAGATATTAATGTTCAGAGCGACTTTCTCTCCTGTGTTCCTACATTAACAAGTGATGATGTCACATTCTAGACCTTGATCTCCTTACATGTTTAGGTAGGGTTAGCTTTATTTTTGACTGAAACTGCACACAAGTGGACGTGAGCACGGTCTCTGTTACGGTACAGAGTGTTCCCCCAACTTAAACACACCAGGCTTTGGGTCCAGGTCCAGGTGAACTCAGATCCGTGTAAAAATCTGACTGGTCGCTCGATTATGATTCCTGTTCATGTCATACAGAAACACTGAAAAGCACTGAATATATCCTTAGTGACGTGTGTTACACGTGTTTAAATGTTCACCATGTTGAGTTTGGTGTGAAGTTTAGTTATATGACTCCTAAGGAAGTGATGGCGCCCCCGACCTGTAGAAGACTGTCCTGTGTTTAAGGTCTAAGTGATCCTGCTTTAATTCTAACCTCAGGTGGCGTTTGTGTTTGCGCTGTTTGTTATTCTCTCTTTAACACTTCTGTCAGACCCCGCGATCAGCATTTTACACCTCGCTTGGAGGAAACGCTGTACACACACACACACACACACACAGGAACAATGTGGCTACAGTGAGACATCTTGCTAAAAAGCGTCTTATTAGTGTGATCAATTTTAATCCAAGGTCGCGGCTCGGTTTTTGTCAGTTGGCACGTTTTACACTCGCGGTTCGTGACGTCAGCGCGGAGTCTGGCCTCATTTCCAAACTGCTTTTGGCACAATAATCTGTCTCACATCCAACTGGCCCACTTGTACACACACACACACACACACACACACACACACACACAGTCTGAATGAAGAGAAGACATTTCCAGGACAACGGTGTCAAAATCATCCTCAATTCTTTTTTTTTTTTTTAAAGACCGAGTGCTGGTTATAATTTATTAGCCGTATCAGACTGATCAAAAAAATCAGAGGAGTGTATTAATGAATGAACTAATTAATCAATTAACATTGTTCTGGATTTGGTTGTAAATAAGGTGTGTGTCAGTAATAAGGTTCACCTTTTTCATCGAAGAAACTGAAAATGACAAGAGAACGTTACTAAAAGCTGCCTGGGGTATTTATATAACAAACAATAAATCTGAGGCTCAGTCATCTCTCTCTGTATCACACACACACACACACACACACACACACACACACACACACACACACACACACACACACACACACACACAC
>JAOVVB010000029.1:530509-545656 GCA_028570985.1 Heterobranchus longifilis | reverse complement strand
ATTATTTCTTCTTTGTGTTTTGTTTTTTGCTGTAATTATTAATGTGAAACATTACTGGAGGATGGATGGCGCTCTCCTAAATCCTGTTGTACTGTAGCTCAGTGCTGAGTTTATTAATAAAGAAAAAAAGAAACCTGGATTTGTGGGCGGAGTTTTAAAGATTGCAGCTCACTTAATTGGTCAAAATGATGCTGATTATAATAGTAACGTTTTCATTCTATAGCACAGCAGTCTGATAAAGATAATCTCACTTTCATGATCTCATTATTCATATGGTTTATGTGTATCATTACAGCTTTAATACAAAAACTAAAGGTTTATGTTAGTAATTAATTAATCAATCAATCAATTAATTAATTAAGTAAGTAAGTAATCAATGTGAAATGTTTTCTTTTCTTCCTGATTTTACACTGTGCTTTCTGTCTCTCTTTTTCTCTCTCTCTCTGACCTATCTGTGTCTCTCTGGCTTATCCATGTTCCTCCCTGTGTCTGTCCTATCTGTAAGTCTCTCTGTCCTATCTCCAACTTCCCGGTGTCTCTCTCGCTATCCTATCTCTGTCTCTCTCTATTCTATCTCTCTGTCTCTCTGCCCTATCTGTGTGTCTCTCTCTCATACCTGTGTATTTCTCTGCCCTATTAGCGTGTCTCTCTCCATCATTTGTGTCTCTCTGTCCTATCTCTGACTTCCCTGTGTCTCTCTCTCTATCTTAGCTATCTGTGTCTCTCTCAGCCCTATCAGCATGTCTTTCTCCCCTATTTGTCTGTCTCTCTATCATATCTGTGTCTCTCTCAGACATATTTGTGTCTCTCAGTCCTATCTGAATGTCTCTCTCTGCCCTATCTGTGTGTCTTTCTGCCCTGTCTACGTATGTGTTACTTTGTCCTCTACTGTAACTGTTACTGCTTTCTCTTTATCTGTTAATGTGCAGCGTGTGAGCTTCATCGCTCTCTCTCTCTCTCTCTCTCTCTCTCTCTCTCTCTCTCTCATAATGTTGTTTTGTCTGACATTTTTGCCCTTCAGAGTCAGTGAGGGCTTGTTGTGTGTGTGTATGTGTGTGTGTGTGTGTGTGTCACTTTTTTTCTTTCTCTCCTGATGAATTACAGCGACCCGTCGTCTCTCGGCAGCATTGATTAGCGATAATTGGAGGGAGTCAAAAGGCGAGAAGTGTCTCTAAATAAATTTTGGCGGCGTTAATTGCACGTTGGTGTGGAGGCGCGCGGCCTCGGGCGCACGCGGCCCCGCGCTAATTGGCCCCCTTCAATGAACATAATTAGAGCGATTGTTAAGAGATAAAGAAAAGGTTTAACGAGCGCCGAGACACTGTCACAGGAAAAAGAGAGGAACATCACACACTCCTCCTCCTTCTTCTCCTTCAGAGCTTCATCTCCATCACACACACGCACACACACACAAACACACACATCAGCACTTCATGCGTGTTCACCTTAATTAACACAGACGTGTGCTCACATGGATATTATCACTTTGCTTTGAGAGGTGCGTAAGAGGAAAAGAAAGATAAATCTCTCTGTCTTGATTTGAAAACATTACCCAAAATGCACTGCATGCTCGGAGTTGTTTCACAAAGGAGTGAGTAACGCAGTTAAGTTAAAGCTAGAAGGTTTTCTGTCTTTAATAGCGTGTTATTAATGTCCTATCAGATGTACAGTACGTGTTCCAAGTAGAACCCTTAAGAAGCGTTTTTTTTGTTTGCTTGTTTTATTTTGTTTGTTTGTTTGTTTGTTTAAGAAAGACTCTACCAAGTATGAAAAAAGGAAACATCGACCTCCAGTAAGGTTCTGCAAATGAAAAAGAAAATAACGAGTGATAATTTGGAGGTTTGTACTGCACACTTCCCCAGGTGCTATATAACGGGTCCTTCCAGGGTTATTTGGATGATTATTATGGCACGTTGTTTGCAGTCATGTGATGTGTGACTTCCTCTGGAGGACAGGAAGTAACAATGAGATGGGGAAAGTTCTATTTCCCTAATAGAATATTAAAAAAACCTTGTCTAATTAAACTAATTATATATAATATAATTATATATACTATATAAAAAAAGATTAAGAGTAGTCATAATTGAATAATCAGAATTAACTAGACATTCCAATGCAAGGTTTAACACGGCTGATAAATATATTATAAGGCACTAATTAGACAATTTCTTCCCCCAGTGTCAGGTAGACTTTAGCAACTAGTGAATGTAAGAGGCAAAGTGTACAAATCCTATACTTGAATAAAAGAAGAGACTCCTTAGGGCAAATATTATGGCTGAAGTAAAAGTAGAACTTCTCTATGTACGTGAGTAAAAGTATCAAAAGTCCATTAGATAACTGTAGCCTTTTTTATAGTAAAAAAAAACACCCATATCTCTCTCTCTCTCTCTCTCATTCTCTCTCTTTCCTTCCCGATGGTAAAATCGCTGTGTTCAAACACCTGCTATGATATGAGACGTGTTTCAAAAGGGAAAAGCAAGTTACACAGTTACACCTAATAGTCCACAGGTGGCAAAATTCCTGCTTCAAATGCTATACAGCAGTGTTGTTGGGTAACGCAACAGAATGCAGACATGTAGTGATGTAAAAGTACAGAGCTTTGCTGTAGGTTGTAGTGGAGTAAAAGTAATAAGCATCCACTAATCAAACTACTCAAGTAAAGTACAAATATGTGAAATATGTACATAAGTACAGTAACGAAATAAATGTCGTTAGATAGCTCCAACCTCTGAAGAGCCCAGTAAAGCTAGTAAGTGTAGCTAGTAAGTGAGGTGTGCTGTATAGAATGTTCTGATTTTCTCTGTAGTGAAGTTGGATAAGGTCCTCTCCCAGTGTGTGGTTAGAGACACGGCTCTGCTCACAGTTCTTCTGTGTGGATCATCTGCGTAACGCTCCTATGTTTGTGTTAAACTGATGAAATGAAGCCGGTTCCTACTGCTGCCCTTTGACTTTGGACGCTTTGACCGTTAGCGTAAAGTTCACGTGTTCCGTCGCCTGCAGTGTTTCTTGCTGAAGTTGAGCGCTGAAGATGCGTGCTAAATATGACCCCTGTGACCTGTGAAAGTGTGCTGAATTTATTTTCAAACGCTTTTACTTCTCTTGCGTGCTCTTGTGAAATCTGAATGAGCTTCTATGTTTAAAATGCAGGAGTTTTACACAGGCTGACTTTATGATTTCAGCTCAGTTATTATTAACATCATGTTTTTTATTCAAATAAAGCGATCATGGTTGCACATAGAAAAGTCATGCGTATACTGTAATTTTTATATTCAAGTGTCAGAATTTTTCGTGAATGTCCATGTAGGAGCTACAGCACTAAGAACAATTAGCATAAAAAAATAGCATAGATTAGAGAAAGAAAACTCTAATCATAAAATATTTTAACAAACTGTTAGAAACACATTAAAATTTGTTAATTTTAGGTTTAACTAGGAATCTGTAACCACTAAGACCTGGTTGAATAATTAATTTTACTAAGCAGCAACTATGTGGTGTGTGTTAGCTAAACACAAGGCTTGCCAGCTCGCTAACATCTGTGTGAATGTGACTGGTGAGCTGACAAGCATGTCCACATTTCAGGCTAATGTTGTTCTAACTAACATGGAGCTGTTATTATACGCTAGTTAAATAGTTCAATTGTTCTACTTGGCTACACTGAAGAGCATTAAAAACATGAAGTGAATACACTTAACATTAAACACTAACCAAATTGTAAGTTTTGTGAATAAAAATCATGATGACATTGTTGCTAAGTAACTTAGGCAATCAGACACCTAGCATAAACTAGCTAGACTCAGACTGACAATTTACAGTAGCTAGCTAGTACGTTGCTGTCATGTCGTTCATACAACCTGCAGTGAGGCGGAAAAATTCAAAACATCGATTTCAGTAAAGCTGTATTTAAAAGCTAGTTTAGCTAGCTTTGTAATAAATTTTATAAAATGTAGTAGTAAAAAATACATTTGTAAAAAAAGTAAAATAAATATAGGAAAGATAATGACAATAACATCAGCTGTAGATCTAATATTCACCAATAGGGGGTGCTAAGGATATGTTTTAGATTTTGTTATCAAAATGCTAAACTTATGTTAGTGCTAAGCTAATGTTCCGGTTAAGCATACTCTGTATACACCTTTACAGTTAGCGTGACACTACAATTAGCATAACATTACAGTTAGCATATCGCTACATTTATATACATATGTGTGTAAATGTATTTTGGTTTTAAAGCACATTATTTATTGATTTAAATAAAATATTACTCAGGTTTCATTCGATCAATCTGGTTTACACTGCAGCGCAGTGTGGTTACACACATACACAAACACACACACACACACAAGTTTCCTGCCCACATCATTTGTTAGCAAGCTGCTACATGTTCACTTGACCTTCAGAGCAAAACACACACATGCCCACACCCAAGTGCGTGCACACACAGAGACATGCACGCACACACACACACACACAGACACACAGACACACACACACAGGCAAAGAATGCTAGCCAAGGTCATAGCCTGGCTCGTGTAGGCTATTAATCTTCAGATCAGAGTTGTTGTAATTTCCTGCAACTCTCATCTCTCTCTCCTTTATCTCCCTTTCACACACACACACACTCACACACATACATGCTAATTTTAAACAATTAGCGCAGTTTTAATAGCGTAGCGACGACCTCTACACCGTTAGTCTTTCTCTGAAATTAATACCAGGATCTATGAATATTCATGAATATGTAAATTAGGAAACACACCCCATATCTTCCTGACATCCGTGATATCTCTAGCTAACTAAACTAGCTTTCTGATTAAGTACAATAGCCCTCATTAGTTGAGATATGCCTCAGTGTAAACATGACCACCGGCGTCTGTTTATCGCCCGCGTATCGCTTCTAAGTGCATATTTTATGGTTAAATATTTCTACAAAAAAATGTTACCCTTTGATAACTTGCATATCAGTCATGATTGGTCCAAGGCAGTGCCCGTATCGTGACATCGCCTAAAATCGTAAGAGTTTGGGTTTGACACGTGTTTAACGCATTTCCGAAGAATTTTTTTTTTACTTTAAACATAACGAGAGACCTGGTACGTGCTAATTAAAATTAATATTAAAATGAACGGGGGGAGGACAGGGGTGAGGGTGCAATTAGTTTGCGCTAGAGAAATGAACACGTGTAAAAAAACGACGCTCCAAGTTTCTCGCCTCACGACGTGAAAAAGCCTTTAATTAAATTTTAATTGAATTCAATTTTGATTTAATTAAAGTAGGAAGCGTCAGGACGTGTCGTTACATCAGGTGTCGTTTTAGAGTGTGAAAGTCACACCGAGGGAAGAACCGCCGCAAGACGCGATAATAACTTTATACATTTCTGAAGGGAAAAAAAGAAAGAAAAAGAAAATGCAAAGCCGAACTTCTCATTGTGAATTCAGAGGAATGCCACTGAATGCGGCTCCGTCCCAAATCGCACCTCAGCACCACTCAGGTCTCTAATTAGAGCTTCTGCTGTTTAAGTGCCTCACCCCTGTTTGTGCTGGTCATGGTCCTTATTGGGTTCCAACCTAAATCGGAAAATTGCTCCAATTAGAATATTTAAGGCTTCATTCCAAGTGTTAGAATTCCTCGTTACTTCCTATTTTTATTAGAATGTTACCCATTTAAAGGTCTCATCCCAAACCAGAGCGCTTCTCTACAGTAATGTGTGCAACAAATCACTTTAGCTAACCTGCTAACTGGAATCGTTGTAATTTAACTCACCACAAGTAATGTAGAAGTGGGAACGGGACGTGTGGATTACCGAGTGCAATCAAATGCATTAGCATATAAATTTATTTGTTTGATTCGCCCACTTGCCCATTTATGGATTAAGCAGAGGTTGGGCGGAGTCAGCTCCTGCCAAGATGGCGACAACCAGACCTTCCACTGCTGATCTTCAAAAACGCTCTTCAGGGTTTGTCCAGGTCTCTTTATACAGTCTGTGGTTTAAACGTGTCTCAAACGTGTACAAACATACACATAAGCAAAAACTTTTTTTTTGTCTTTCATTTTTGTCCCTTTTTCCATGTGTGTATTAAGCAAGCCAATTTCAATTATTATTCATTCAACTAATGTGACCTCATAAAAGAAGAGCCCCTCCCCTGACTTGTTGCTAAGCTCTGCTGCCCTGTGGAGGGGCTAATAGTACAAATAGTGCTAATAAGAACCATGTACATGTTAGTGTTCATTTTGTCAATGAAAATAATGACGAAAACACAATTGCTGGGAAAAATACCACAAACCTGAAGGCATCAGGCATCCCATAATAATCACCCAGTTTTAACAGCCTCTTCGTGGTGATGATGTTACCACATGTTAATATAATTATGTTGTGATGTAATTTTTTTTATTTTATAGTTAAACCGTTGCCAAACACATTGAGCTAATAAGTTATCAAATGATTGTGACCCAGAGGGGCTACAGAATCACTACAACAGTCCAAGTGTGTAAATTCATATAAAAAAATGTAAAAAGTTTCAAAGCACTGTATTGTCCGTACTGCTCCTATTGTTTTGTAATAAAAAATATGGACATACAGCAGTTGTTGTGATGGTTAAAAATAAATATAATTAGCTGAAAACATCAGATGAAAAGATACATTTTAAATGTTAAGGTAATTATTTTTGTGAAAAACCTTAAAAGAGGGTTTTGGTTAGACTAGATGACTGTAGGGTTAATAATAATCTTATTGCTAAAACATTTTCATTGACTAAAACTAGACTAAAATACTTACAGGTTCCTCTGACTAAAACTAGAGTAAAATGTCCAGACTTTTAGTCGACTAAAACTTGACTAAACAAAAATAGGACTAAATATGATAAAAACTAACAGGGACATTTATCCCAGGACTAAGATTAAAGACTAAAATTTATAATAGCTGACAAAATTAACACTAGTACACGCGTAATAAAACTCTCCAGTATGGATTGTATTCGTAGAAGCGTGCGCTCTGTTGTGCTTTATTCCTAACTTTGAGACCTTATGCTAATTATATAACTGGATGTTCACACTATCGGTTTATCGTACATTAAGTCTATAACCTTATTTTTAGCAACTCTTACTCGTGAGTGTGTTTCGATCCACAGCGTCCCGAACTACGAATAGTTTTGCCGTGAATGTTAAAGACACACCTGGGGCGGCGAACGCAGTGCGGCTAAGTGCCGAGCGCTACAGGAGGCTAACAGCAGGAGCGCGGTCCTCCAGGAGAATAATAACGGTGATAATTTAATTTCAGCGTCTCGGAGTCGTAAAGAATAAGAGCTCGTCGTCGATGAAGACACAGATTTGTTTATTTTCAGAGCAGATGGTGTTGCTTCGGGCCAAGAAGATTTTAAAACTCGGGTTTTGCCTTGCAAATGAAGCGCGCTAGCTGAGCATGACGGCGTATTGAAATGCGCTTCATTAGCATTCGCAACAATTTGCAAAACATGTTTCTACTTTCAGCACTATTAGAGAAAACAGGGATCAAAGTGTGTTCATGTGTGTGTGTGTGTTTGAGTATGGTTAAGATGAAACTAAAGGATTTAATATTAGCTACTGTTTGATTTTGCTTCATTAGCATTCATTAGAGTTAGCAAAACATGTTTCATCGCTAATAGAGAACAAAGCCATCAAAGTGTGTGTGTGTTTTAGTACATATAATGATCGTAGTTGTATTGTTAGATGAAAAGATGCATGATGGGAAATCCCTGTAGGATTGTGGGAAGCCGCTCAGCATGGCAAGTGGTCCACCTGCCTTTTACGAGGCTCCGTCCCAAATCAACAGCTGGTAGTTCAGGGACTTTTAAATGTGTGTTAGTGCAGTCTGGGAAAAAGAGGAAAGAGAGTGAGGTGGAAAGAGCGAGAAAAAAGGTGAATGAGTATGGTGAAAGAAATGAAGACTGGGTACTGGAGGAGGGAAGCGAGAGAGAGAGAGAGAGAGAGAGACTGATTGACAGACAGAGAGAGAGACAGGTGGAGAGCTAGAGAAATACACAGTCAGATGTAGACATAGGCAGACAGGCAGATAAAGAGAGACATGAGGAGAGACAGACAGATGACAATACAAAAAGAGACGCAGAGACAAAGCAGAGAGAGAGAAATAAATAGAGAAAGATACGCACAGAGAAAGAGAGACACAAACAGTGAGATGGATACAGACAGAAAGAGAGACATGAGAGAGACAGATAGATGGAAAAGGAAAAAGAGAAACAGAGAAGATACAGAGATAGACATGCTCCAGAAGAGAAAGACAGGTAGACAGAAAGAAAAAGAGACAGAGAGACATACTGTAGAGAAAGAGACAAAGCAAGAAAGGAAAAGAAAGAGAAGGAGATGAACAAAAAGACACAGAAAGAGAAAGTACTGTAAAAGAGAGACACGGAGAGAAAGAGACAGACGGCTAAACTAGCTGGCTAATGCTACACTAAACTTACATCATTGTATTAGCTAAACAGCTGACTACAGGTTAGCTAGTTACATTTAGCTAACCTGAGGACAAACACACATGAGCAGCTAGTCGGCTACAGTGTGAGGCGTTAAAGATCACTAGTGGTATCTGGTGCTGCAGTGTTACTGCGTTAGCTTCATGTAATTAGCTTCAGAGCTAGCGACTGCACTGCTACAGTGCATCATGCGGAAAACTGCTGAAGACTGATTAGCGCTTGGTGCTAAATGTAATAACAATCCTGTTTTTTATAAGAGGTCTTTCAACATCTCTAAGGTAAAAATTGACGTTCCGGATGGTGTGAAGGAGCTGATTTGTGACACAGCCCGAGAACCTGTGCAACCAAATCTCAGGCATATTTCACCTCATGACCCTCTGTTTAGTGTCCTAGTTTCAGACATAATGCTTTTTGGCTGAGGGGTTAAACATGCATCTGTGTGTGTGTATGTGTTGGTCAGACAACCTCTTTAATTCATCCCTGCTTGCGGCTGTAATTGATATTTAGCAGAAAGGTTAATTGTAACAGTGATCTGTTTTAATTAGAGGAGAAATGCGGAGACCTGGCCTGCCCCTGGGACGGACACACACACACACACACACACACACACACACACACACAGTCATTGGGCAGCTGGTCAGAATATCCTCTAGCTGTTGTTACAATTCTATAATAAATCCAAAATTTAACCCCAAGCGTTTTATTTCTCTTACACCGCAGCTAAACCTGTGAATGAGCTGCTGCTATAGAAACAATGATCTAATCAACACCTTCAGAGCTCATGTGTGATGTGTTTTATTTGTTTTTCCAGTTTAAAAGCGCCCTTAGTCAGACGGTCAGGAAGGTGACGGAGCCCAAAGCTCCCGAGGTGAACGCTACGGCCAACCGGAGCAGCTCCAAGGACCGCCTCAGTGAGGTAAGCACCGCCCACTCAGGAAGTGAGGTCACAGTGTTAGTGTGTGAGAAGTGATCATTTAGAACAGAAAAAAGAATAAAAATACACGTTTATCATCTGCACTTCTCCATCAGCACTCTGACATTTATCTGTAAATATTTGTTTATTCACAGTTGATTGATGACACACTGACTTCTAGGTACAGGCTAATGTTTTCCTTGAGTTAAACTGACTAGCTAAGCGTAACCATGGAAATGACTTCAGCTAGATTCCACAAACATCCGTGTTAGTAACAAAAATGAAAACTACATGTTTTAGATCTTCACAGCATTTACTGTGTTCAATACCTATCCCAAAGATTAGCTCAGAAAAGCTAGCATAGTGAGTAATGGGAAAGCTAGCTTAGTGAGTAAAATGGGATGGCTAACCTAGCAAGTAATGAGAAAGCTAACTTAACTAGCAAAAGCTAACCTAGCAAATGAAAACTAAAATTAGCGAGTAATGAGCAAGTAATCTAACAACTAAAATGAAAGCTAGCCTAGCAAGTGAAAGCTAACCTAGCAAATATAAGGAACTCTAACCTATCCAGTGAAAGCTAGCCTAGCCAGAAAAAAGAAAGCTAACACAGAAAGTAAAAGCTAGCCTCATGAGTAATGAGAAAGCTAGCCTAGCGAGTGTAGCTACTGTGTACACAGTCGAAACCTTGTCACAGGCATTATCTCTGACAGAAGCCTGTCAATCAAGATGCTCATTAAAATATTAGGCCCTGCCCCCCTGTCTCAGATCAGTGACTCAGCAGCTCTGTGTGTGTGTGTGTGTGTGTGTGTGTGTGTGTGGCGTTACATATTTATGTCAAATTTTTAACGATGCATTGTTTTAAGAAAAGTGTCATAATTTTTTCTGAGGATATTAAACGATCGGTTCATTAGGAAGCAGCGAGAATGTTTTTTTCCTAGAAAGGTCAGAGTCTGTGCCCTTGACATCATCAGGATGAGACGCCGCTCGAGTCGGAAACTGGAGGCATCAATCATCTGTAATGAATAAGTAATGGATAATTTCCCCTCAGGGATCGTTAAAGTGCATCTATCTATCTATCTATCTATCTGAAACTGTGTGTGTGTGTGTGTGTGTGTGTGTGATTTTAGATGCGAACGGGGGAACGGGGGAGGGGTGAAATAATAAGGCGATACGCCAGAGTAATGAGAATTTATGTCTAATTCCCGCGTGGCTCGTTTTAAATGAATCCTGAATATGCTTCTCTAACTAATGCCTGTCAAACGCCAGGCAAATTCACTCAGGCGGAGCGGGGGAGAGAAAAAAAGACGAGAGGAGAGATGAGAGGAGGGGTACACGTCTCTCCGAATGGGCGATGATGAGGAGGAGGAGGAGGACGGAGCGAAGAAAAAGCTCTTAATGAAGAGATTAAATGCGCTGTTCCTGATGGAAATTAGAGAACGAGAGACATATCAGGCTTTTATCATCTCTCTCTCTCTCTTTCTGTTTATTTCTCTCTCTCTGTCTGTCTGTCCACATTTGTCTTTCTGTCTATATGTCCTTCTTTGTCACTCTCTCTGTATGTGTCTGTCTCTATCTATCATCTTTCTGTCTGTCTCTCTTCCGCTCTCTCCATCGTTTCTAGCTGATTGGAGCAAAAAAAAAAAAGAGGCTGCATTTTTTTTTGTAATGAAAAAAATCTGACAGAGCGAGGGAGAGAGAGAAAGAGAGAGAGAGGGGAGGAGGGGTGGCAGGATGGAGGCCGATAAAAGCCTGACAGTTTTGACAGTGAAAAGCGACAGAACGGAGAGAAAGCAAGGGAGAGAGAGATGGAGAGAGGGAGAGGGAGGGCTGAGAGGAGTGAGGAAAATTGCAGGCTGCGCTGGCTGACAGTGTTGATCTGCCATTTCCCTCTAATCTCCTGCCAAAAGTAATGGCGCTAAGAAGCAGGACGCCGTGCCCACGTCGTTTGTACCTGTCCATCACACACGGAGGAGAGGAAAAAAAGAGAAAGACAGAAAGAGAGAGACAGAGAGTGCCAGTCAGCACAATGCGCTAACTCTAGCTCTGTAAACACCACCGCGTTGTTAAAAGCAGTTCAGTCTCTCTAAACACTCGCACCTCGCTCTGTTCCAAACCTCCTCATGCTCACTTGTCCACTTCCCCTCAGGTGAGATCCCTTAGTCGCTCAGTGACACGTTGTATTAGACTTGTGTCTGAATAGACATGTCTCGCTTGTGTGGCCGCATAAAACCTAACTAACTTAGTAAAAGCTAACTTGCTATAAATGCAAGTTATAACAAATAACACTCCTGTCAGGCTAAAAATCAGTTGTTTAGTTAATAAATTAGCGAAGCGAGCTAACTGTACTAGCTCTGTTCACCCACCAGAGGAAGTGATGAGCTCTACTACTTCTTCCCTGTGACGTAGTTTCTATTTCTAATGATTTATATTATGCCATGTGCTCGCTAGGTAACTAACTGTACATCTAGCTAGCAAATCAGTCACTTAGCAAATTAATTAGTTCTCTTTAAACTCTTTAAAGTTCTCTTTATTTAGTTTAGCTAACAAAACTAGCAGGTTTCTAAGTGTACTAGTAGATCACTGATTTGTTAACTAGCTAGCATATCAAGTGTCTGTTTAGTAGCCACAAGAAAAGTCTTATGGTATTAGATTAGAAACATGCTAAAATCAGGGGCGTCTGTGAGCTCACGCAAGCGGAAGGAGCGGATAGCGCTGTCCTCCGAGTGTGTTACTCCGCCCCAACGGTGTGTGAAAAAAAAAGAGAAAATCTGGGGAAAATTCAAAATAATTTTTTTTTTAATAATAATAATATATAATAATAATAACTGCTGGGTTACCTTTTAGCCAGACAGGTAATATTTTAGCTCCCTGAAATATTTCTGTACTTCTGAACTTTCATACAATTTAAGAAGGGATAGCTAGTAAGTTAGCAAGCTGTTAGATTAGAAAAAAAAAATATTTTAATCTTTAATCTTTAATCATTCCACAAAACAAAAGTTTTAAAATATGTTTGAACTGCTAGCAAGAGACGAGCCGACTGTAATAGCGAGCCCCTCTGTCTCAGTGGTGAGTGAACGAGGCCAAGTTGAGACCCAAAGTGGGACGCAGAGGACAAGTGGAGTCTCAGCGGAGCTTTTGTGATTATTCGTCGTCTTCATGCTTCGCTGCTCCTGATTGGCTTCTATTCACACGCAGCTCCGCCTTTTAATGGACTCTCAGCGTGGAACTGAACAAAGAGCTCTGGACGGGTCGCCCCTCCTGCCTCATTACCGAGGGTCAGGGAGTTCTCTGGGGGCAGACGGGGTTGATTCAACCCCTTAAACCACACTGGCTTATAAATAACTCTAACGATTTACAATCTTTAATAAATGTTGTGTTTCTAAAATTCTGTCAGGGTTAGATTTAAAATATATATACCAGGTCTGTAAAAGGAGTCTTTACACATTTACACCTTTAAACACTGTAGCGAGATTCCTGTAGTTCCTCGACTGTAGTTCATAAGCCATGGCAACCTGGTAACACCTATAAGACGGCAGTCTGCAGCACGTCTGTCAAAGACTTTTATAGGAGTTAAAGTCTCTTTCTAGGTGGATACCCAAGTAAAAGTCATAAAGTATCTGATATTTATTGTACTCAAATATCAATATTAGTTTTCTGATATTTAACATACTTAAGTATTAGAAGTAAAAGTAGAAAAGAGTGATGCGTTATAGATTGGATTGTGAACTTTATTGTGCCTTTCGTTATATTAAAACAAGAAAAAAAGTCGGCATGTGTGCCATTAGCTAGCACAAGTTAGCCTTGCTATCATGTTAGCCAGATATCTGTCTTATGAAAATAACTACCTAACCAACTAGCTTTAATTTAAACATTGACGTTGTGTCTCCAATAAATCTATAAATGCTGTAACTGACCTCGAAATACTTTTTGGTTAGCACAGTAAGACAAAGTATCAGTAATGTCCTGGGTGTGTTACGTTATTTTTGTCGCCATCACAGAGTTGGTGGTTGGTGGTTGGAACAAAACAGGTGGGCGAACCAGTGAAGTAACTTGATCACGTCAGTCTTCCTGTTCTAGAAACTTGTCCAATCAGATGTTTCCTGCGTCACAACAAAGTAACTGCGTCCTGATGTTAATAACGATTCTTCACGCTGCTTTAGTCTTCACACACGTCATGAATAGTGTGTGATGTGATTTTATGCATTTTTTATATTTTATATTTCCAGCTGAAGGAAAGACAATCAAGACAATCAATTAGGTTTATATATATAAAGCGTCAGGATCGGGTGCAGACGCGTGGAGGAGCAGCGGCTGGTTTTATAGACGACATTAAAACGAGCTGAATTAGCCGTCTAGCGGCGCGAGCTCAGCGTAAAGCTCGGCAAGATCAGATTAAATGCCTCGTTCATAACATTAGAGGATTTTATCGCACAAACACAATAAACGCTGTAGAAATCTGCAGGCTCAGCTTTTCCATCGTGCCCACGTGCGCATAATGAGCTTTATTTATTTTTTACAAATATGTGTTAATGAGATAAAAATACAGTTAGCATAGCGTTTTACAGCACTAGGTGTAGATTATGATTATATCTCAGTCTGCTAATTCTCATTCCTTCCAATGCAAGGCAGAACTTACTATTTGTCACGCCACGCAGAACTTTATGTTTTCATTTTACGTTTATTTCATTTATAAAGCACTTTTTGTTTTATGCTCTAAATCTCCAAGTGCTTTAACTGAAGCTAAAAATAAATGAGTCTATAGTCACATTAACAACAATATGATTATAAAAGAAAAAAAAAAAGACTACTTTCTGTGGACAAAAGGCATATTGATGTCATCACACGGCTGATCCTGATTGGTGCGTTTTTTTAGCTTTGGTTCACCTGAAAGAACTTCTTTCTCATCTTGTTGTTATTATTATTATTATTATTATTATTATTATTATTATTGTTGTTGTTGTTGTATTTAAATGTTAAGTATTGTTATTATATAGGTGTTGGTCGTTTGGCTGTAAATAAACAAGTAAATTAGAGACAAAAATTTTTTCAATTCAATTAAAAAATGTTTTAACAATAATAATAATTCTATATTGTTGTTAAACTATTCATTGAATTGAATGTTTTATTTTAATGTCTTTGATTTGCTTGTTTATTATTTTTGATATTTTTTTATTCGATTTAAATATTTAATATATTATTATTATTATTATTATTAAAATTATATTTCTTATTTTATATATATTTATTATAATATTATAATATTTATAAAAATATATATGTTTTGAAATAAAACCTTAAACCTGGCTTCTGATGACACAACACCGCTAAGTAGCGCGCCCTACAGCGGGTTAGCACTGGGCGCCAACACTTACGGAGCTCAGACCGGAATGTGCCGGAATGTTCGGCCGCGCTCTCGCCCCTAAATCCTCATTATCATTTAAATAGGGCTCACTTTCCTGCCTGAATACCACAACGTGAATGAAGCGGGGCCACGGGGAGGCTAATTCCACCAATCTGTGCCCTGTGTGTGTGTGTGTGTGTGTGTGTGTCATTTATTCACTCATCTTCTCTCTCTCTTTCAGGTTTATACGATGTGTAAGGGCGGCATTGAAGCGATAATATGGGGCACCTATATACCTATAGAGTTACCCTGGTGCGCTGTAGAGAGAGTGTGTGTGTGTGTGTGTGTGTGTGTGTCAGTCATAGGGGGTTAGAAAGTGGAATAGTGTTGATTCCCGCTGTGCTGCCTCACTGGTGTTCTCTAATTGACACAG